>CM060616.1:28491834-28599334 GCA_030578275.1 Meda fulgida | reverse complement strand
TTAATGTGCATGTTTTTAGATTTTGGAGAGAGCTCTTTCCTCAACAATCTATTGAAAATTGAAGAGTAAAGGTGACTGCAGTTTACTGGAAATAATGACAGCTGCGCTACACCCTAACAACTTTTGCAACAGGAAATTACATTATTTGCTTAGCAGTCTAGCAGTTTGAGGAACCTTAGAAGTTCCCCTAATAACGGCATGGTCATTTTTTTTCAGCAGCAGAGATACACAAGATCATTCTTAGAATGTATAGGTATTCAAAGTGACCCAACGTGGAATGCTTTTTTAAAATATAATTTTATTAAAAACATTTATTTATTTGATATTCCATGAATAAAAAAACTCCTCAGTGAATTTATATTAGTACATTTAAAACAAACGCAAGCTCCTTGTTTCTTCTTCATTCAATGAAAGTCCCTACCCCTTTATATCGAACTGATTAATTTGAGGCCAATTTATCACCTGTACTTGCGTTTATGGATTAGGCTGTGAACACCTTGTAAAATGTTAGACAAAATGACAAAAAGTAACAAGCACAACTAACAAAAGAGGGAAGTGGGGTTGTTTGCCTACAGCAAGCAATTGGAATTGCTTCACAGCACAACAATACTTCCTATAGTCTCAGTTTATCTTCAAGCTCCCTGTAATCAAAGGATGGTTATTTTCCCACCAAATACCGCTGCCTGTCATTGACAAGCTCCACTTTAGGAACTAATGGGTCTCAATCCATTTCCTGGTTTTAGCGGCTTTATTAACTTAACCCTCAGGTCTAAATCAACCACACAGTGGGAGAGAGTGAGAAACAATGAGAGAGGGATAGAAAATGACCATGGAGTAAAAAAATATAACAAAAGTATGCATTGAAATTACATAGTTGATAATGGTTTTACGATGCCCCTTCATCTAGTAAATGCTGACTTTCCAGTCATAAGGCTCTGTTTCTACCACCTGCTCATTTCTCACACTGCTAATTTTCAAGATTTACTGCACTGAAAATGATAGGAAGACAAAAGGTTTGAGACCACTAAGGCCAGACACCCAGGTGTTTCGTGTGCAGCTGTGTTTTTGGAGTAGTAAAAATTGTGGGGAAACAAGTATCCAATAGTACAGCTTAAATATGTTTTATTTATATTCAGACTTGAAAGGTATCAGAGTACATTTGTTTGATGACCAGAGGCCCCTATTATACTGTGAATTTGGTTTTCATTTAGTTGGTGTGAACAGACATTTTGTGCATATAAATTTTGCTCTTTATCTGAACTGATCTTCAGGCACGTGCAAGTTTTACAACTTTTTTGTTCTTTGCTTAGGGGTAAAATTAAGTTCAAAATATTGTTTCAGAAGTATAACATCCTGACACCATCCATGCTGCTGAGAGCGGCGTTTAGATGAATATGTAAATATGTGCTGTGTGCTTTCCTCTCGATAACAATATAAACACAACAAAAATGACAAGAGAGACGACAGTGTCGTTGTCATTTAGAAATCCAACTCCAATGTTTGAAATTCTATGTAATCTGTAACTCTTTAATGTTGATGTTATAGCATATGACCTTGACAAACTGATTTCCACGTCAGGTGGAGCATCAGATCTTACCTATCTATTGCGTACATAATCGCCACAAACAATGGTAGTTTGAAGGTCTTTACCACCTGAGCAAACTTTACCAGAAAGTTAGCTTTGGAAAGTGGTTTCGAACTCCCGAAAAAAAACCAGATTTTGTTCGAAATGACGTCCCACCAGTTTGTTCTTAGATTTTGCTTGAAGTTTATAGGGGCCTTAATTTGTGACCCGGTGAAAAAAGAAGTGTTTTATTTGATGTAAAAATTATGAACTTTAAACTTGTTTGTGTGACACATCATTATTTTGGAAATAATTGAGAACCATTATTAGAATCAATGCCAAAAACAAATTCAGATATATTTTACCTACAGAATCGGTTGATGTTGAACAAGAAAACCAACAGAATTTGTCCAGGACTCAGGCCAACGTGATCCCAAAGGACAAAACAGAGGAGATGACTGTAGTGGATATATCTGATGTAGAACCAACGATCTCCACCAAGACTTCAATGGAATCCTTAGATGATGCTCTCAATGAAAACAACAGCAACAATAAAAGAGCTAAAGGTTAGTGGAAATGTGAGAACTTTCTAATGTCAGTTACACTGTCCATGTTTTGTGGACGGAGAGATGATCTCTATACCATACGATTAAAGGGATAGTTCACCCAAAAATGAAAATTATGTCATTATTACTCACCATCATGTCATTCCAAACCCATAAGACTTTTGTTTGTCTTCGGCACAAATGAAGATCTTTTTGATGAAATCTGAGAGCTTTCTGTCCCTCAATAGACAGCTACACAACTACCACTTTGACGCTTCAAAAAGTTCATAAAACTAATCCATATGAATCGAATGGGTTAGTCTAAATTTTCGGAAAAGATACGATCACTTTATATGATGAATTTAGGCTTTTTTCACATTTAAACATTAGCGAACATACACAGAAGCTCAACCGAACCTGCTTGACACGCAAGAACAAACCTCTTGCAGAAGCTCATATGTGCTGCGTAACACACGAAAATGAACCTCAATGGTTCTCGCACGTCAAGTGAACATGCTTCAGCTTCCGTTTACCCCAACTGATGTGTGAGTTAATGAATGTTTATATGTGAATTAAAAAAAGCCTAAATTCAATGCTCATCATGTAAAGCGATCGTGTTTCTTCATAAAATTTGGACTAAACCGCACAATTCATATAGATTAATTTTATAATTTCTTTATAAACTTTTTGAAGTGTCAAAGTGTCAGTTGCGTAGCTGACAATGGAAGAACAGAAAGCTCTCAGATTTCATCAAAAAGATTTTAATTTAAGTTCCGAAGATAAAAGAAAGTCTTACGGGTTTGGAACGACATGAAGGTGAGTAATTAATGACAGAATTTTCATTTTTGGGTGAACAATCCATTTAACAGAGAAACAAATATAAAACATAGTAGTGAGATTATTATTGAGATTATTTAGTTGTTTGGATTTTCTAATACTCTCTATTACCACTCCCTCTTTTTGTTTCAGTCAATGGCAGTGCATGAATTCACTGACATCTCTCTTGATGGTCTACTTTAAAACAAAACAGCACATTCACAACATTTTACAAAGATAAATGTTTTCCAGTAGACCACACAGATACATTCGGTGCTGTGCTCCATTATAGATGTAAAATAAATACTTGTATATTAAAACACTGGATTTTTAAAGCAAGTTCATAAATCACCCATTTATATCATGATTTATATTGCCCATTCCAATCAAGATGTTTTTTCTATTCACACATAAATGCAGTATAGAGCATTTCATCTCTCATTAGACCATATCCACTGAGCTCAATCACAGATGCCACTCCACGTCTCATGTCATCAGACACTTGTGAGAGAAACGTCTCGGTTACGTATGTAACCCTCGTTCCCTGAGTAGGGAACGGAGACGTTACGTCGGATGACGACGAATGGGGTTTCGCTTAGAAAGCCTGTCAGCTTCGAGTATTACAAAACGAGCCAATGGCAAAGAAATGCCATGGGTCTGCGGAATTTGCATAACGTAACTCCGCCCCACCTCGTGGGTATAAAAGGAGGACGCTGGCAACATGCAGTTATGTTTTATCGCTGAGGAGCCAAGACTGAACTCGGGCGATCCCCGCGAAACAGCGGAAGTGGCAGGAAGACGTAACGTCTCCGTTCCCTACTCAGGGAACGAGGGTTACATACGTAACCGAGACGTTCCCTTTCGTTGTCACTCCGAGTTACGTCGGATGACGACGAATGGGGTTACCAGTCAAATCACGCCACCTTCACAGCTGTCTTCCAGCGCCCTGCGAAAAATCTGAGCCCTCGAGATCTTAGGACGAAGGACTCCTATTCAACACAGGAATACCAAGGTACACTGGGAAGCATATCCCAAGCTTTTAAGGGGAAATATGCAATTATCACCAACCCAGTGGGGGGGGCATTTGAAAATACACATATGACCTGATAGTAACATATGGAGAAACTCTGAGGTGTCCAGCCGCAGGTGGAATATTTCAACCTCAGGGGTGGCAAGGTGGCTTGCCGAGGGAAAGACACATGCTCAAAGAGGCTTACAGTGGAAATACACGTGTGGGGGTAGCTCATGGGAGGTACCATGCACACGGAGGCACCTAGCCGACGCCCAGGCAATAGACACTGGCGCTAGCATCAGGGGTGCTGGAGGAACTCAGGGCTTTCGGCGAAGCTCACCTGAGCAGAATATCGCACGTATCCAGTCCGCGGAGTGGAATGGCGAGCAAGCGAAGACACCTGAGCGGGTCCGGAACTAGCTGTTTGAAGCGAGAACACGAGAGGACACTGGCTCCACTCGGAGATTATAGAATCTGGCGAATGTGTTCGGTGTCGCCCAGCCTGCAGCTCTGCAGATGTCTGCCAGCGAGGCGCCATGCGCCAGCGCCCAGGAGGATGCCACACTCCGGGTGGAGTGGGCGGTCACACCAAGGGGGCACGGTCGACCTTGCTGCTGGTAAGCCAAAGCAATGGTGTCCACGATCCAGTGAGACAACCTCTGCTTTGAGAGAGCCTTTCCCTTCAGCTTCCCACCATAACAGACAAAGAGCTGGTCTGAGGTCCTGAAACACTGCGTCCTGTCTACATAAGCGCGGAGAGCGCGTACTGGACAGAGCAGTGCCAAGGCTGGGTCTGCCTCCTCCGAGGGCAGCGCTTGCAGGTTCACCACCTGGTCCCGGAAGGGAGTGGTAGGAACCTTGGGCACATATCCAGGCCGGGGTCTCAGGATCACGTGAGAACCGGCCGGCCCGAACTCTAGGCACGCTTCGTCAACGGAGAATGCGTGCAGGTCCCCGACCCTCTTGAGAGAAGCCAATGCAATCAGGAGCGCTGTCTTCATTGACAGGAACTTAAGCTCCACTGATTGCAAAGGCTCAAAGGGAGCACTCCGCAGGGCACTTAGAACCACTGAGAGGTCCCAAGAGGGAACGAGAGGAGAGCGAGGAGGATTCAGTCTCCTCGCCCCCCTCAGGAACCTGACGATCAGGTCGTGCTTCCCTATGGACTTACCTTCCACTAAGTCGTGGTGAGCGGCGATAGCGGCAACATAAACTTTGAGGGTGGAGGGAGACAGCCTTCGCTCCAACCCATCTTGAAGGAAGGAAAGCACGAGACTGATCGAACAACTCCGGGGATCTTCTCGGCGAGAAGAGCACCAATTGACGAATAGGTTCCACTTCAACGCGTAGGCATGTCTCGTGGACGACGCTCTAGCGGAAGTGATGGTAGCCACCACCGCAGGTGGTAGGGTACTCAAACCTGTCTCGTCCCGTCGAGGAGCCACACGTGGAGGTTCCACAGATCGGGACGAGGGTGCCATAGAATGCCCCGTCCCTGAGAAAGGAGGTCCTTCCTCAGAGGAATTGGCCAAGGAGGTGCTGTCGCGAGGAGCACTAGTTCGGAGAACCAAGTCCGGGTGGGCCAGTACGGCGCAACCAGAAGGACTTGCTCCTCGTCCTCCCTGACCTTGCGCAGGAGCTGCGCAAGAAGGCTCACTGGGGGAAACGCATACTTGCGGCCCCGCGGCCAGCTGTGCGCCAGTGCATCCGTGCCGAGCGTGCCCTCGGTCAGAGAATAAAACTGGGCGCAATGGGATGAGTCGCGGGAGGCAAACAGATCTATCTGTGCGTCGCCAAACTGGTCCCAAATCAGCTGGACCGACTGGGGATGGAGTCGCCATTCTCCAGGGAGGGGCTGAAGCCGTGACAGCTCGTCGGCAGCACGGTTCAGGGCTCCGGGAATGTGAATAGCACGAAGGGACCTCAGATGCTTCTGACTCCATAGGAGGAGGTGGCGAGCGAGTTGCGACATACGGCGGGAGCGTAGACCACCTTGATGGTTGATGTACGCTACTGTGGCGGTATTGTCTGATCGGACTAGTACGTGTTGACCCATGAGCAGCGCTCGGAAGCGGTGCAGAGCAAGGCGTACTGCCAGCAACTCGAGGCAATTCACATGCCATAGGCGGCAGGGTCCTGTCCAGGAGCCTGCGGCAGCATGACCATTGCACATGGCGCCCCAGCCCGTGGTGGAGGCATCTGTTGACACAACAACATGCCTCGACGCTCGTTCCAGGGGGACACCAGCCCTGAGAAAACTGAGGTTCAACCACGGGGTGAAGGTCTGACGGCAGCTCGAAGTCACTGGAACTCGGAGCTTGCCTTGTTGCCATGCCCACCTCGGGACTCGGTCGCGAAGCCAAAGCTGAAGCGGTCTCATATGAAGCAATCCGAGCGGCGTGACCGCGGCTGCAGATGCCATATGCCCCAGGAGCCTCTGAAAATGTTTCAGTGGAACCGCTTTCTTGCCCTGTATTTGTCTCAGACAAGTCAGCAGTGACTGCGCGCGCTCGCTCGTAAGCTGCGCGGACAT
Organism: Meda fulgida; assembly: GCA_030578275.1. NCBI lineage: Eukaryota > Metazoa > Chordata > Actinopteri > Cypriniformes > Leuciscidae > Meda > Meda fulgida. The sequence continues at coordinate 28,592,864 of CM060616.1, read as the reverse complement.
GGCGACCGAGTCGATGTCCATACCGAGAAAAGAGATCCTCTGCACGGGGCAAAGTTTGCTCTTCTCCCAGTTGACCCGAAGGCCCAGACGGGCTAAGTGCCGGAGCACAAGGTCCCTGTGTTCGCAAACCTGGTCTCGAGAGTGAGCTATAATCAGCCAGTCGTCGAGATAGTTCAGGATGCGAACCCCGTGAACCCGAAGGGGAACAAGGGCTGCCTCGACGACCTTCGTGAAGACGCGAGGGGACAGGGCCAGCCCGAACGGGAGAACCGCGTACTGATATGCCTGTCCCTCGAAAGCAAACCGGAGGAACGGTCTGAGACGAGGGAGAATGGAGACATGAAAGTAGGCGTCCTTCAGGTCGATCGCTGCAAACCAATCCTGGGGCCGCACACACTCGAAAATGCGTTTGGCGGTGAGCATTTTGAACGGCATCCTGTAAAGGGAGCGATTCAATACTCGCAGGTCCAGGATCGGTCGTAACCCACCGGCTTTCTTGGGGACAATGAAGTAAGGGCTGTAGAAGCCGGACCTCATCTCGGCTGGAGGGACAGTCTCGATTGCACCCTTCGCCAGCAGAGTGGCAATCTCTGCTCGCATGATCGGGGCGTTGCCACCGACCAAAGTGGAGCGGACTCCCCTGTATCGGGGAGGAGACCGTGCGAACTGAATCGCATAGCCGAACCGGATGGTGCGGGCGACCCAGCGGGACAGTTGGGGAAGCTCTAACCAGGCTTCCAGGAACTGTACCAGCGGGGTCATGCGGACCACCGGCGTCCCCCCGGAGGGGCAGCGAAGCGGAGTAACTGGCCCGGACGTGGACGGCATAGCGATCCGGTGTGGGGGCGCAGTTAAGCTCCGCGCCCTGACAGAGGAGGCCAGGGAAGGACCAGCGTTCCACGGGGGCCTGCTCTGCCAGGGGTCTGGCGACAGAGTGGGACAGGGACGAAACGGCCCGTGGGCGGCACGCCGTGTCAACCGACTCTGGGACAGAGGGGGACGAGGAGAGCACGGCTGGTGGGCGGCGCTCTGGGTCGTCCGAGAACTCTGTGTGCTCAGGGATGAGAGGTTTGTTTCTGTCTTTAACCACATTAGGGTGCTGCCCACCCGTGGGTGAGCAGCGGGGAGTGGAGAACAAAGGATTCTCCCCCGGCCCTCCACCGGGGGAAGGAGTGGCCCTGCTACCATCTCCTGTGAAACAGACATCATCCCTGAGCAGCCCGTCTCAGGAGCGCCGCTTGACCCGGCGCTTGGCGGGGGGCGGGGCTGGAGAGGGCTGGGGCGCCTTCCTGCGGCTTCCTCCGCGCGTCGGCCCGGGTGGAGGCTGCTGCTTGGGCTTAGCGGGAGGGGCGGGAGCTTTAGGAGGGCGCCCTCGGCGGGAAGCAGGCTGAGGCGTCTGCCCGACCGACGACGTGGCAGCAGCGGGTCGGCGGGGCAGAATGTGTCTAATGGCCTCAGTCTGCTTCTGTGCAGTTGAAAACTGTTGGGCAAAATCTTCAACTGCGCCGCCGAAGAGGCCGGCCTGGGACAGGGGCGCATCGAGCAGACGAGTCCGCTCGGAATCCCGCATGTCAGCCAGGTTCAGCCACAGGTGTCTCTCCTGGACCACCGCGGTGGACATCACCAGACCCAGGGAGCGTGAGGCTACCTTCGTCGCCCGGAGAGCGAGGTCGGTTGCGGCACGCAGCTCATTGAAGAGCCCTGGGTCTGCCCTGCCCTCGTGCATGTTTCTGAGCATCTGGGCCTGGTAGACCTGCAGAGTGGCCATAGCATGCAGAGAGGTAGCCGCCTGTCCCGCCGCTCTGTAAGACTTCGCCACCAGGGTAGACGAAAATCTACAGGCCTTGGATGGGTGCTTAGGCTCGCCCCGAGAAGAAGCACTCTGAGGACACAGTTGCATCGCAACAGAGCGCTCAACCGGGGGAAGCCCAGTGTACCCACGGGCGGCCGCCTCATCGAGGGGAGGAAAGGCGGATGGGATCAGCGAGCGGTCCCGGGAAGACAGGGGGGTCTTCCAGGACTTCGAGATCTCATCATGCACGTCCGGGAAGAATGGTATTGGGGTTTGCCGTGGACCACGGGGGTCGGCAGCCTTACCCAAAAACCAATCGTCCAGCCGCGAGCGCTCGGGACAGGGTGGAGGCCTCCACTCTAAACCAATGCTCGCGGCTGCCCGGGAAAGCATGGCCGTCATTTCCGGATCCGAATCAGGCACAGCCGTATGCACACCGGAAGGTGGCAGCTGCGCTGAATCTTCACTTCCGGAAGAATCAAGCCCACCTTGTGATGCTGCTACAGACATGGCATCTTCCTCTGTAGCTTCAACCGAAACCCGCGGGGCACCCGAAGGTCCCGCGAGAATCGGAGGCTCACTAGCGGGCACCGTCACTGTGGAGGGGGGCTGGGGTCGCGGACACATAGTCGGCGCCTGGTTCCAGACCGTTACCCTCAGGTCACCCTGGCCACCAGCCGAAGTAGTACTCCTCGGGGGAGCACTAGATCGGGGTGTGGATGAGGGGACTCTCACTCTTGCGAGTTCACTGAGTCTCGACCTTAGTGACGCGATGGTCATGTTCCCGCAGAGAGAACATGACTCATCCACGAGCGCTGCTCTAGCGTGATCCATGCCCAAACACACCAAGCAGCGCTCGTGCCCATCAGAGTCAGACACATATCTGCCGCAACCAGAAGTGCACGGGCGAGGCATCTTTAAAAAGACGTGCCGCGTGCAAGCTCTTTTAGTGAGAGAGAAACACTCTGATGTCGAGGCGGCCGGGGAGACACGCACTCTCTGGCAAAATCACTGCACAGATCAGCAGGAAGCGCGCGCTCGCTGGAATCGCCCACAAACACCAACACCAGAGGAACTCGTTTGTAAAAAGCTGACGAATTCAGAGATGGCTTTAGGAGTGAAGAGGACTTCTTGGCTCCGAAGCGAAAACATAACTGCATGTTGCCAGCGTCCTCCTTTTATACCCACGAGGTGGGGCGGAGTTACGTTATGCAAATTCCGCAGACCCATGGCATTTCTTTGCCATTGGCTCGTTTTGTAATACTCGAAGCTGACAGGCTTTCTAAGCGAAACCCCATTCGTCGTCATCCGACGTAACTCGGAGTGACAACGAAAGGGAACCACAGTTTTAATTCCCCCTGTGAGGGAGTTTTTTTGCACACCTGTGCCCCAGCAGCATTATTTCTGTTTGAAGCTTCCAGGAAAAGTTGTTTCTCTGTTAACAGCTGATGAGAGACACTCATCAGCATTTCAGTACAAGATAGCCAACAGTATGGACAATGGAATGCTGATGGTTTTATTATTGCAGTCATTCCATACTTTACAGTGTCCTTTCAGAAATGTAACATTCCCATCAAAAAAGTCATACACTAAATACTAAGACATTCTGAAACATTTCAGCTTCAATTTTCAAAAGTCTGAGACCAATAGTTAAAATGCTGCTATATTTCAATTTTGTTACTGCATATTAAATATTCTTATCATTAAAAATGTAATGAAAAAATAGGAGCATTTTTGCTTGTGGTCTTAGATATTTTGGACCCAAAGTATAGGCTATTATTAAAGATTTTAATACAGATAGGTTTAAATATATATAGAAGAATTTTCATTTAATTTAATCTATCATAAAACTAAAATACATAAAAATGGTATGATATAATATTATACTATGTATATTATATTATAATGTACACTGCTGTTCAAACATTTGGGGTTAGTACGTTTTTTTAATGGTTTCCTGAAGAGGGAATGAGACGCTGCATTGATTGACGCTGTGGGAACACTCTGCATGATTGCGCCATGATGCACGTGTGAAATCAGTCCAATGGTGTGACGTCAGAGGGGGGTGATGTCACACACCAGGAAACTATAAAGCATGCCCAAACAGTGCAATGCTAGCTTGTTCCTGACTGGCACGCTGGAAGTATGGCAGGGCGACACAGCATCTCATTCCCTCTTAAGGGAAGCACGGTAACAGTTAACTGAGGCATTCCCTTCCAACTTCAAGTCATTGAAGTCTTGGTGAAGATCGTCGGTACTACTTCAGTCATATCCACTACAGTCAGCTCCTCTGTTTTGTACTTTGGGATCACTGTGGCCTGAGTGCTGGAACTCGTGCAGCGACAGACAAGTGTCAGTCTAGTGTGAAATCGTGAAGAAAACACTAAGATGAGCCCCTGTGTAGAGCTCAAGTCCAGGTTGTAAAATCTCACGAATGTGTATGGTGAGGACAAGCCTGTCGCATCATAAACATCTTGAAGTGAAACTCCTGACAAGAGTGCCTTAAGCGCCGTTCACACCGCCAGCGACATGCAAATGTAAATTATCAGAGTAAACTGAGAAAACCAATAGCGAAAACCCAAAAGTAAAACAGATAATTTTATTATTAAATATTGCAATACTTTACGCTACTGTATCGATATAATTGTAAAAAAATATCGCGATACTGAACAGAATCATTTTTTCCCCCCAACACTAATGCTGGTACCCTAGTGCGTACTGCAGGCATTAGCCTAAAAGAGCCACAGAGAAAACTTATCTCCTTAAGACATACCATCTAAAGGAATATGGTAAGCAGCTATGGCTGCCACATAGACCTTTGAAGTTGACAGGGATAACCCTGCAGTGAATCACTCTTGCAGGAACTCCAGCACTGTACCAAAAGGGCAGTTAACTGGGTCTAGTTGACGACCACTGCACTCGGTGTAGAGATCCGGAAAAAAACGGCAGGCCCCGATAGGGAGGTTGAGCTCTAGAGGGCAGGCCGCGTTTGTCCAGTTTGCTTTTGGGACAGACGTCCTGCTTCTCAACTGGCCAGTCGATGTTTAATCTGGCAACAGCGCAAGTCACAACCTCCACCAGCTGGTGGAGGTGAGGGCAGAAATAAGGCCAGGCCCATATCTAACCCCTCTGATGGATCCATATATATATATATATATATATATATATATATATATATATATATATATATATATATATATATATATATATATATACACACTCACCTAAATGATTATTAGGAAAACCTGTTCAATTTCTCATTAATGCAATTATCTAATCAACCAATCAGATGGCAGTTGCTTCAATGCATTTAGGGGTGTGGTCCTGGTCAAGACAATCTCCTGAACTCCAAACTAAATGTCAGAATGGGAAAGAAAGGTGATTTAAGCAATTTTGAGCGTGGCATGGTTGTTGGTGCCAGACAGGCCGGTCTGAGTATTTCACAATCTGCTCAGTTACTGGGATTTTCACGCACAACCATTTCTAGGGTTTACAAAGAATGGTGTGAAAAGGGAAAAACATCCAGTATGCGGCAGTCCTGTGGGCGAAAATGCCTTGTTGATATTAGAGGTCAGAGGAGAATGGGCCGACTGATTCAAGCTGATAGAAGAGCAACTTTGGCTGAAAAAACCACTCGTTACAACCGAGGTATGCAGCAAAGCATTTGTGAAGCCACAACACGCACAACCTTGAGGTGGATGGGCTACAACAGCAGAAGACCCCATCGGGTACCACTCATCTCCACTACAAATCGGAAAAAGGGGCTACAATTTGCAAGAGCTCACCAAAATTGGACAGTTGAAGACTGGAAAAAATGTTGCCTGGTCTGATGAGTCTCGATTTCTGTTGAGAAATTCAGCTGGTAGAGTCAGAATTTGGCGTAAACAGAATGAGAACATGGATCCATCATGCCTTGTTACCACTGTGCAGACTGGTGGTGGTGGTCTAATGGTGTGGGGGATGTTTTCTTGGCACACTTTAGGCCCCTTAGTGCCAATTGGGCATTGTTTAAATGCCACGGCCTACCTGAGCATTGTTTCTGACCATGTCCATCCTTTTATGGCCACCATGTACCCATCCTCTGACGGCTACTTCCAGCAGGATAATGCACCATGTCACAAAGCTTGAATCATTTCAAATTGGTTTCTTGAACATGACAATGAGTTCACTGTACTAAAATGGCCCCAACAGTCACCAGATCTCAACCCAATAGAGCATCTTTGGGATGTGGTAGAACGGGAGCTTCGTGCCCTGGATGTGCATCCCACAAATCTCCATCAACTGCAAGATGCTATCCTATCAATATGGGCCAACATTTCTAAAGAATGCTTTCAGCACCTTGTTGAATCAATGCCACGTAGAATCAAGGCAGTTCTGAAGGTGAAAGGGGGTCAAACACAGTATTAGTATGGTGTTCCTAATAATCCTTTAGGTGAGTGTATATATAGATAGTAGACAGACAACACCAATTAAGAAACACAATTTCACATATAGCGCTTACTGAAGACACAGAAGCTAGCATTGCACTGCTCGTCACACCACTGGATGATTTCACACACGCTTCACAACGCTATCATTCAGAGTGTTCCCACAGTGTCAATCAACACAGCGTGAGTTCCCCCGAAAGAGAACAGTAATATTAAAATAAAATGTATTATTTAAATAAATATTTCTGTGGAAACTGTGATCATTTTGTTCAGGATTCTTTGATGAATAGAAAGTTCAAAAGAACAGCATTTAAATGAAATATTAAACTTTTGTAACATAAAAAAATACATACTTACATTTGTAACTTTTGTAACTTTACTGTCAGTTATGATCAACTTAATGCATCCTTACTGAATACATGTATTAATTTCTTTCAAAAAACGGTATTGTACACACTTACTCACACAAAGAAATACAAAGTTAAAAAGTGGACATATTTGAACATAAAAAGTCTATACACGGATGACCTATAATTAGCAGAAAATAAGGAAAAGTCCACTCATTCAAAAAACAGCAACAGCGAAAGAATCAAAGGGAGGAAACAGAGAGAAAACCGCTCATTCATTCCAGCTGGTTTGGAACTGATGGGCAGGTTGGAGACATGAATTGAAAGAGGTCATGTTCTCCCACCCCCATAGATAACAGCTAATGACCATGACTGCTCATAAAGCAGTATAATTAGCCAGAGCCCCAAGGACTATAGAGGGTATTATTTTCCAGTAAGAGGGTATGCTTTTATATGCTCTCCGGTCATTGTTGTAGGCTCTGTTTCCACGTTTTGGGAGCTGATGGAACTCTTGTAAATGCTTCAGCTGTACCTGTGCACTTTTTTCACTTTAAGGTGCTTTGTCTACTCAACAGAGAGAAATAAAAACTTGGTGGCTGACAGTGCTATGTATGCTCTAACAGTACGTTATGCACTACTTTCAATTTAAATTGCTAAAGATTAAAAGCAAATACTAGTAACAGTCCATGACATTGATGGAATCTGGATTAAAACAATACAGAAAAAGATCTGAAAACTCAAAAACTGTTTTAGGAGTGGTCTGTACAATACTGTCTAATGACAAAGAAACCAAGTCAATGCTAGATTTACAATAACAATCTAACACTCGCCTGGGCCTGAACAGTATTAGACACTGTGCTTTGGTGTGGAACTAATGTGTGTTTGCGTGTGTACGCATGCAGTTATTGACCACCAGCATTTTGATGTGGTTATCACATCACCTGGCCAGGTGTAACTTGGGATGAGGGAGTGAGAGAAACTCAGAGCTGTACCAGGTGGTGCCTTCTGGTTTAAGTTGAACCCTGCAATCTTTCTTGTAATCTTTTCCTAGTTGTAAAGTTGTGCACATAACTGTACAAATTTTACTCAGTAGTTGCAACATAAACAGAAAAATGTTGTTTCACCATATCTGAAAGTGTTAGTGAGGAAATTGTGCTGAGAAGCATTTATAGGTCATTGGTGAAGATTGGTTTTCTTTTGTTGGTGTTTAGCACCAGTTATTTGTTATGTTCCCATGGTTACATTGATACGTTGTGGTTTAGATTAATCACACGTTTGGCTCATTGGGATGTCAGTGTAAGTATGTACACAAACACTGTTGACTGCATTGTAGGCACTTGAAAAATCCATATTAGGACAGTCATAAAAGGCAATGTTGCAAAGTGGAGATGAATGTAACAACTCCTGAGTGTTTTTATAGACTTCCTCTTTGCAAGTCAAAAAAAAAGTCAAGCACCCAAGAATTAAAACTCTGTAATCATTTACTCACCCTTGTGTCATCTCAATTTTTTTTATTTTTTAAATGAACAGCAAAGAAGATATTTGAACAAATGTTCAGCTTTTTTTTGTTGTTGTTCATACAATGAAGGTCAATCGGGTCAGTTTCAAGCTCCAGAAAGGAAAGTAATCCAAACAACCTGAGATTTCAGGTTTGATGTTATTTTTCAAAGATCATCTTTTGTTCTTCAGAAGAAATAAAACTTCTTTGATTTTGAAACAAAACAACATGAGTGAATTATTACAGCATTTTCATTTTTGGGTGAATTATTATTTAAAGGTGTGCAAAACCTTTTTTCTGTACACACTGATGGCAATAACCATTAAAGGGTGGAACATTCAAGACCATTAAGCAATTAGACTTGAGAGGATAAGACTGGAGAATTTGGGTTTAGATTGTAGAGAGTGTGTTCATATATTTAGATGCTTCATCCCCTCTCATGTTTCTAAAGCTTCTCCAATTCTCCCTCCGTGAGAAGTCATGAAAGTTTTTTTTTTAGTTTTTTTTTATGTTGAGACCACAGCTATTTTTGTAGAACGGGATAAAAGAAATGCAATAGGCCCCGGATTCAAGCCAATGACTTCTATTCTGCCACAGTTGGGAGGCAGAAAACTTGAAGCAAACTTTCATTTTTTTGATCAAGTATAATAATAATTCCTGTCATTCTTTTTCACTTGAAGGGATAGTTCACCCAAAAATGAAAACTGGTTTGATTACTGGCATTCTTCATAATATCTTCTTTTGTGTTTAGCAGAAGAAAGAAACTCATACAGGTTTGGAACAACTTGAGGGTGAGAAAATGATGACAGAATTTTCATTTTTTGGGTGAACTATCCCTTTAACAATTTATTTACTGGCGATGCCAAAAGCTAACAAAAATGGTAAACTTAAAAAAAGTAGAATGTTTTCAGTTACAGGATGCTTTCTGCATTGTTGTCATACAGTGACTGTCAGACTCAAAAGTTCATCTATATTTTGTCCTTCTCCAGCTGTCCTTTCGCTTGAGCTTTTTTTATCCATCCTGTGCTACTCATCATACATTTAATGATGGCCGCTTTCAGTGAGGAAAAATTTGCTCGGGTGACTTTACAAGCAGTGAAGTAATTTAAGTGGGGTGATAATTAGTTCATGGCAAACATACATGTATATCTCAAACTTCCTGTGACTTTCTTGGAACTGTTTCCAATTACTTTATCAATTTTCTTTCATTGTTGGAGTTTATTTGATTTATTAATATAGTAGTAGTTTTACAAGGTAGAAAAAAAAATATTTTCTAACACAAACAAGGATGAAATTCTTTAATACAAGCAATTAAACACCAGCTGTTCTGAACAAGTTTGACCACCACTGATGTCTGGTCACATTTGTCTAGACAAACAGAAGTGCCCAGAAGGGAACATTTCACTGCATTTGAGTTCCATATGTTGAATCTCAATATTCCTATCCTAAAGTTATAAAATGCTAAGTGTTATTGTTGTATATCATTAAGCATACACTGCTGTAATAAATCATTACAATTCAAGTCTAATTTGTTTGTTGAAACCTAGAAGCCATAGAGAGAAGACATTATTGTATTTATTTTTCCATTAAACAACATTTATAATTAAATCATTAATTTTCTCTTTAATCATTTAAATGCATTATATCAACATCATAGTGCATGACAGTTAGTCATTCAAGTCTTATTATAATTAGTAAAAACTGAAAGCCAATAAAATAAAACAGTTTATTATCTTCAGACAATATACAATATCACTCAATATGACAAAACACCCATTATTAAATACTACATTTGCTGGTGGTGGTAATACCTTAAATGAGTTCTACCTGAGTCCTAAGATTTTTATCAAGTTAAAATCTACATAAAGTTCCCACGAAAGTATTATTTAGTGTAAAACATGTTGAAGTTTAGTGAACAGTTTGTTGATTCATTAAATGATAAGCTATTTCCTCACAAAAGCTGCTTATTCAGCGTAGTCAAGCCTCTCCTCCATTGATATCCCCCCAAAAAAACAAAAAACAAACAGCCTCTGGTCTCCTTCCCTGCGTACCGCCAAAGCCGCAGCGTTAGCGTTAGACGTTACGTTCTTTTGGCTAAAGGTTGCAGGCTTGCCTTCCAGTGGCTTTAGTTAGTATGCCTAATAAGACCATAATTAGATGGTTCAGGTGTGTGTAACTGGGGTTGGAGCTAAATTCTGCAGGACAGATCATCCAGGAGCAGGATTGAACAACCCTGCTTTAGAGCTTCCATAGCCCCTCATATGGCCCACAACAAAAAACAACTACAACATTCAATTTGAAATGCAGTGTATGCATCTGTTTTATACCTTTATATCTTTAATCTGATATATATATATATATATATATATATATATATATATATATATATATATATATATATATATATATAATATTTCATTTTAAGTGTTTATATATATATATATATATATATAAACACTTAAAATGAAATATTTTTGTTTGATTTTGACAGCTGTTTAGATTATGTTATAGTGCCAAAAACTCTTTTTACTTTACTGGACTGAAAGGCTTAAAAGGTAGCCTGATGTCTACTTCTACTTTATTACTTTAACAGTTAAACTAATCAAGAGCAAAATAAAAATGTGCTTATGTTAAATATTGTGACTTTACACAACTTCCCTTCATTTGCTCAATCTGTGGTCTGTCTTCTTGGTGAGAACTTCACTAAAGGACAAGGGTCAAACAAATCTGATTAGAGAGCAGCCTGTCAATGTGTTCATTGGTCATTTTCTATAATCAAACCTTCTGACATTCCAGTAGTTTTACTGAACAAGTCTATAGATAGCAATGGTCCACAATTAAAAACCCAACAAAGAAACAAACATACTTCAAAGCACACATTTATGTTGTTGCAGACACCATGCACATTTAATATATTACAAAGTTACTTATAGTCAATATGTCTGGGGGACAATCAAAATAAAGAGTTAGCAGATATTAATGAGAGTGAATTGTGGGAGCCTGCTTAATTAAAGTAATAGTTCACCCCAAAAAAGAACATTTTAGTTGGAATAGTTTGAATCTAAATATATTTACTTTTAAACTTTTTAAAAAAATAAGCAACTCTACAAAGCAACTCCTTTAATCTGTAATATCCTGTGCTATTTGTAAATATCCCCATCCTCATACACTGTTTCAAGCACATGTTTGACTGATGGGGCTCTGAAAAGACATAATTCAAAGGAAAGGCATCCAATAGCACATTCTCTCTCTTCCAGTTTTCTATTCCCAGTGAGTGTCCTAGAGCAGCGGCTTCACAGGCCTGGCTGTGATCAGGCCACTGCTGAAAGATAAATTCCTTCACCTGCCCGTATCTGCTCTGGGCATCATAGACACATTCCTTTGAGTGGGATTGACAGACTACACTGAGACTCTTATAACTCCTAGTAGAAGAAAAGAGTTCACAAGGCAGCTTTGGAATGATGCATGTATTGTGCCATGAACCCTTATTGTCCTTTATTTAAATATCCTCTTATTCGGTCATCTGCAAAAGCATCCTCAAATATGTATTTGCTCAGCTGTCATTATCATTTGAAAATATTATGTAAGTCAACTCAAGGTAAAAAGTAAAAAAAAAAAAAAAAAAAGGTCATTGTGAATTGTTAAAATTAGATTTAGTAGTCTACATTGCTAGCTACAAAGTGCCAATTACAATAATGTTGCAAATAAGACACAAAGTGTCAAATACAAGAGACAAAGTCGAAATTCATTCCACACCTGGAACCAGACAAAAGGCTCTAAGAAAGGTACTTGAAGTGTCACCTCAGCCTCGGGTCTGGAGGCAGATAAGAGAACTGAATCATTTACTTTTGGAACAACAGTCTTTTAAAAGAATTCCAAAAGTAAAAACCAAAGATAATTTGGCTTTGTGACCTTAAAATTATACAGACATTCCTCAATACATGAATTTTAATAAATTAAAACAACTGCTTTACACTCTCACTGTTACATTTAAAGTTTAGTTGGGTATCTTAGGTTGAAATCTAGGGTGGAAATGGCACTGGGATGGAAATTTAAACTGGCTCTACAAACCTGCCCTAACAGCTCTGATATAATTAGAGGTTCCACTTCAGTTTAAAAGATTGGAACTCTTAGATTAGTCCCCTGGTTTTGTCTTGATAGATCCTTAAAGGAATGTCCAGTCTTCAAGCTACCTGCTTTTCCTTTCTCTATTTAGGGGGGGTTGGGAGATTGTTATCTGAGGCTCAGTTTACTTATGCCAGCTCAGCCTAATGAGTCTGTATGGTCCACTTGTGCGTTTGTGTAAGCCTGTAAAAAAAAAAATTTGTTAAATTGGATAACACCCTTTCTGATAATTGAGTGGTTATTCGTAATTTTCAGTACAGATGTCATTGCACGCCATTTTGTGAACAAGCCTACAGGTTAAAGAAGTCATGAAGCTTATATATTTTCAATGAATGTGAGCATGTCCATAAATGGTTCCAAAAATTTGTTCTGAAATATAAAATATGTAAACTCTGCATTTATATCATACTGACAAACCATGGTATATAACACCTTCAGGCTTCTTTTTTTTTTTCGCAAATAAAATCAATACATTTTTAGGTGCATGTCTACCATCAAACAGAGGTTTTATGTGAGGTAAAGGCTAAATAAATGTAGGAGGTTATGAGCTGGCTTTACAACTCATGGGACAAATAGCAAAGTGGCTTTGATCAGATTCTTTTGGTCAAATACAATGAATTATTTACATCTACAAATTGAATAAATTTGAATAAATGTATATATTTTAAAACAATATCAACTCTGTTTTACAGATATCTGAACATGACTGATGGATTTTTGAACCGGTAAATAAAAACTGCATTGCAACATGGAGAAAAAAAAAGAACTCGTCCATTTGTAAATTATGTGTCATCATTTTCATTTCAGACACTGTTAGTTGATACATTGTTTTTTTTTTAATGCATTGCATTGTGTCTTAGGGTTAAGGGAAATAACTAGTAGTACCCTTTTCTTTTCCTTCTTTTTTTTTACATATTATTTTCTTACAATGTATTACCTTTATCGAAGTACCATAATATCATCTATTATGTTGTAACCATTTTAAATCTAATTTATGAAAAATGTAATCTAATCCTAAAAGGATAAACTCGCCGAATTTCAACCAGATTTGCATTGTAATTATGAAGGTAGTTTATGTAAATTAACAATGTATACAAAAAAAGTCTGCATTAGAGTGCTATAATGCTCACAGTTCCTTTGTTGTGTATGCAATTAATGCCCATAATTGTAAACTCTAAAACTTAGGCTATATATTAATTGATATGCTATATACAACTTTAATTACTGTACCTTTTTGAAAATCTCATGATTATTATGTTAGGCTAGTTTTTAAATTTTATTAAACTGTGTTTTCTTGAACTTCTGTAAACTACGCGGTCTTAAAGCTGCCATCGGCAACATTTTTTTAATCATATTCAGTGAAATCGACACTATAATCCGACAGAACAACATAAATAAAGTGGTTTTAGAAAAAAAAACGAGCTTCTAATTCCACCTGGAGCGTGTTATTTGTTTTGCAAAAATCCACCGCTCCCGGTTCATTGTGTCCAATCAGCGCAGGGGCAGCGGGGTGTGAGATCTGACTGTCAATCACAGGTCGTGCACACGCCACCCCTCGCGCACGTTACAATCACATGCACACGCTTGAAGTTCACGCAGTAACGAAGAGTGATGCCGGAAAAGATTCCAATTCCTCAGTTAACCTCAAGAGCTAGGAGGTAAAAACAACACAGGAAAAGAGAACACCTGCTGAAAAGAAAGAAGTAAAGTAAGAAAGCAACCGTGCCCGTAATAAAACCAGGATCAACATCGGATCGGCATTTGAAAGGTGGAGAGATTTACGTGATTTAATTGGGTTCAAGCTGGATGCAGACCTTGCAACATTTCTTCTCGACAGGTAATTGTGCTTTATCAACCAGTTACTTAATTTTTCTAAGTATGTTTGCCCAAATGTGTTGGTATGGATAGCTACCGTTAGCACTTGTTGGGAAGGTTCGTGGTGCACTCACTGACGAGCACCAACTCGGTGGGAGGGTATTCGTTGATAGTGGGGGAGGGGCGTGAGAGTTGTAAACATTCACAATTTTGCCTAAGTCCACTCAATCTGCCAGACTTGCGGACTGCAGCTTTAAGGGCAATCTTGTCGAGTGCAACATGGGTTTATAATCAATTGCTTCTCCCTTCTAATATCATAATGTCAAATAATACAATACCATTTTACCTAAATTCTAATTGTCATTTTTCATTACTTTTAGTTTCCATAACATTTTTTTCTATAGTAACAGTCTCAGTTTTCAAATGTTATGTTTAAGGCTATATCTTATGTATATCAAATTCTGGCTTATGATATTAGATATCATGTTCTGGCTGCCCATCTTACTCTGCTCATTATTGCAGCTACAGTTCAACGATAACTACTACCACTGCTAGTTAGCTGAGCTGTTAGATTGAACTGAAAATTTTGTAATACTTGTGTAAGACTGAATCTATGCAATTTGCCAGGTGTATGTTCTATCTGTAATAAAGAAAGATTATTGTATCAGAACTGTGTTAGAAATTGCTCTAAGTAAAAAAGCAAATGCCAAATGGTTATGCAAGGTGCTCACAATAAAACTATTATTTTTGATTTAAAGTAGTTAATTTGAATAACTACCTCCTTTTTAATAATAGCAATTTTGTTTTATTGCATCGATTGCAAACTTCCAGGTGCACACTGAAACACCTCAAACCATGTGTGTTGTGTGCTAAAAGACAGGAATTAGTTGTCACCTCAAAAACACCTGAACATCAGAAGTCTCTGAACTGACATGTTTATAAAAACAAAAGGAAGAGGAATGTGGGGAAGTAGGTGATGTACTGTATAGTGAGGGCGTATATACTGCCTTGTTGATAATAATGCATGGCATCTTAAGAGAGAACTTAACAGTATTTGCATCCATTATTCATCAAAATTCTGAGTTGAACAAGAAACAAAGTTTTGAGTCGAACATTGACATAAAAACTGAAAAGACAGGAAGCTGAGAATGCTGTTAAATATACAATAGTATATTGGGTTGTGCTCTGATATTATATAATTCTAAAATATTCTAATGATATTTCTAAAAGAAAAGACATGACCCAAAGAGACTGTTATGTCCGCAGCACACCTATGTAACACTGTACAGTCCCTGCGGTCAGCCGATGGGCAGAGGGGAGTGTGGTCAGGAAAGAGGGAGGAGATGGAGAAGAGTTATTGCAAGAATGCTTACGTGACCACAGTGCAAGAGGAACAGTGCCACTGGCCAGGCCAGGCAGAAAGCCTCCCCTCTCCGAGCTCACCCTGTTCTTGATCCAGAGGGTAAATTATCCTAGGATCCTCTATTTATACAGTGTGTATATTTACAGCAGTGGATGATTGGGATGCTGCAATGTGTGAAAGCAATGCAAAAAAGTTGCCATCCTTTCTGGGAAAGAGTTATTCTGAAGCAGAGAGAGTTGATGCTGGCAAAGCTGAATAACATAACTGCCATGACTTTGAGGGCTTGGTCCACTGAACCTGCCCTGAACTAAACCAGTCGAAGTTTGGATGAAATTTATCAGAAAGATTCATTTTTATTTCATTACAATCCTACTCTACTCTACTCCTACTCTACTTTTTCATTTAAAGTAATATCATAATAATGTAAATGACAGAAAATCCTGACATTCCTTTAGAAACCCAACAATAAACCATGTCCTAAAGGTACTGAAGGTTGCCCGCTTTGCTTTGAGTGAAAGAATTTATATGCAAGTGCTGATTGGCTAGCATGTGGCTGTCAACATACTTGTTGACAATATTTTCACTTTATTGGACATGTAGAGGCACCCTTCTTGTGCCCAACCGTGACTGTATTGACATAGTAGCATGTTTTCTGTTAGCATGCTTGACTTGTACTATGGCTGAAGAGGTTAAGGGGTTGAGTGCTGGTAGAGGCGTTCATCTGTAATCTATGTATCCTTAGACAGTGATGCATGGCCACAACTGCGGCGTACAGTTGGATGTAGCCAAAGGTTAAAATGTCAGATGTAATGCTGGGAGATGTTAAACTAATATAACGTTACTGGACCTGGGAATGGTACTGCCAATAATGATTAATATGACTTTTGTTTATAAGCAAATGATTGACACTCATTAGAAATCAAGTTTTTAGTTAGTCTAGTGACTACATGTATATGCTCCACCTTTTCTATGTGGAGCTCTGTGATTCCGAGATCAGAACAACTGTATACATTTAAATTTAATCTGACAAATTTTACATTTATATTGCTGTGCTGACTGGTTTCCACTAATCACTCAGTACTACACCAAGTGTCCACTTTAGGTGCTTGACTATGCATCGGTTACAAGTGCACCAAAAGTTATTTTAGCAAAGTAACAAAATAGAAACGGACTCATCAAGCACCCATGGCATGCTGGCTATTCGGCGAATGCAAACAGGGGTTTTTCACAAGGGTTGCTAAGAGTTGTGTAGTGTTGTCCAAAACATGTATTCGAATAAACAGAGTGCCCTTTATTTTGGTTAATGTTATTAAAGGCATCAAACAATTCATTAGTGGAACAGTAGTTGTACGATTTGCATTATTTCATTCTGTGTATATATTTACTCTCCTTGAAGATATATGACCTTTGTGTTCTCCAAGGGATTTCTGCTTCACAATGTGCTGAAAGGTCTGAATCACAGCGAATTTAAACCTATAAATTCAACCAAAGTTGGTATTTCATAAAACTTCCTATTCATCTGAACGTAGTGAGGGTCACTGGGTCAGAGGGAAATGTAAATGCTATATTTTAATTATATTAAATTATGTGTGTGATTAATAAATATAAAAATGTAATTGTTGGTTAATGAAAACTAATACATTAACTAATGTTAACAAATTGAACCTTATTATATAAAGTGTTACGAGGAAAAAACTGTACATTGGGGCATAATTAAACATCAAAACACATATATGTTCAGTAATATGGTGCTTCAAGTAGATTACTCTTGTTGAGTTAACAGTAATGGAGTTGATTAGTTCTAATAAACTAGAAAATGTCAGATATGAGAGAAAATGATGACCAAAACAAAAATATTATTGGTCATTTCATCGGATATGTGAGGTGGTATCCACACTGCTCCATAAATGGAAAGAGGGTATTTATATCTAGATGTGGCCACAAGGTTTCCATACACAGTATGTATTCTCAAGTATCTACCCTGAATCTCACTTTCAGCTAGGTCATGCTAAGCTAAAGTCGCAACATAAAAATATGAACAAAATAAAATAGTGTTTTAAAGCTTTCCTTTTTTTTTTAATAAGTATTCATAAATAAGGCTTATAGATAAAGTATATGAATAAATAAGGCCTGATCAAAGAATGAAAGCCATTCATCCCCCTTTTTCGCAATTGATGCTGGATACTTCTATTGGCACGCTATATCATATGTCACATTAAGAGATAAACTCAATGTACTCCCGACAGCCATGGCATGGGGGATTTCCATGATCATCCGGTGGACGCATTTAAAATCCCATCCCCAGTGACTGCAATTGCAAAAGATATATTTGGACTCTCTAGAAATAAAATTATATGAGAGGATTTTTTCAGGCAGGCAGCAGGACATCATGCCTGTTAGGTCAAACTATGCTTATGGTTGGCAAATAAAGTGTTATTAGGTAATGTGCCTGGATATATCTTTCAACAACTTAGTGCTGCTGATTATTTGCATGGATGCTTGTATAACTGGAAGAATTAAGGAAAATCAGAAAGAAAATCCTTGTTTTTATAATTTCATTAAAATACAGGGCCCTTGGGTAGCCTTTGTCCACCTGTTTAACCAACTGGACTGAGTATTATGTGGCTTGACCTTTCAACTGCCCCATGAAGTGACCCCCCAAGTTATAAGCACGTGATCTATACAGTAACTCAATAAACACATCATTTCATCTAAACATAGAATTAAAATATTGACTGTAAAGTGTTTTTAGAAAAAAAGTACGAAATACACACACGCGCACACACACACACTCAAGTTTTCATGTTTTATGGGGACATTCCAAAGACATAATGTACAGTAACAGTAACAGTGTAATGTAACAGTATATTCTATCCACTAACCCTAAATCTACCGCTAAACCTACCCATCACAAAAAAAAAATGGTATTATAAGATTTATAAGCTGTGTAGGGTATGCAAGAACCACACACACACACACCAAACAAATACAATTATTTTTAAATAATTATTATTTTTTTTTTTAAATCAATTATGGGAATGTATTACATTTAATATTGTTAATATTTTAATATAATATAATTTATGAGACGCCAAATTCCAAAAAAAAACTAATATTTTGTCCCTACCACTCCAACAGAAGGCGCTGTCGCTACTCGGTGGCTATATCTATAGTTATTTTGGCAAGGTAAACTAAATGGATACTTTTAAACTAAATGGATTCTCATAAATAAGTTAAACATCATATGCCCTGACCATTTAATAGACCATGAAAAAAAAGTTCTAGGGCAACCACATCCATTTCTATTCCTTAAAGTATTTGTCAAACATTTCACAAATCAGTGGCCACATAAATATGGACATCAGAATTTCAAAACAGAACATGATTGTCTTGGTTTATGTCTTTATTTTTTCTTTTCTATAGGAAAATGTATGTTACTGTTCTTAATATTAACTTCTTTTTTTGCTGTCAGTGGGTAAGGAAGGAGAAAAAGGGAGGGAGGGGTAGAGTGAATGCAACACTTTGGGGGGCTGTCCAATGTGCTGCCTTATATTAGCCGTGGGAGAGGTTGGACTGAGGGTGGAGCTTTGTGCTGTCACTATCTCCCTATGTATTACCTGCAGTGCTTCAGTAGGTTATCTGCACTTGTACTGTGTGTAAGGACAGAGAGTGGGATACATAGCAGTGAAGACCAAGCCTTGAGAAATCAAGGGCACCATCCTAAATCTGCAGTGCATCTATTTTAGCAAGTTCATGCAGTGCAACTTGCTGTAGATATGGCTGGTTGTCTGCAAAGAGAAATACTTAGTGCAGGAGGAGCACCTCTGAAGTGCCTGTTTATTTTGATTTCATTAGGATGGTGTCTCTCTAAAGTGGACGCAGATCCTTTCGACACAGCTTTCCGCCATAGTCACAGACCTGGACCTACCTTTGAAACAGTCTTGGTAGCCAACAATGGGATTAGAGTTCCCTTTGGACGCTCCATCTATCTGGATTCTATCAATGACCTTGTGACTGAAGTACACGCAGGAGACCGCTGTCACATTACAGTTCTGGACAATGACCCACTGGCTCAGAGACCTGGAATGCTAACACCCAAGAAGTTCCCCTGTGCTTTTGGTGCAGAAGAGGTGAAATATACTCACTTTGGTTCCCGGAGCCCAAGCAAAGACCACATTAAACTGCAACTGAGGTATGACTCCAACACAGACACAGTGGTGGTTCCTCTAATTCTTGAAGTAGAAGTGGTCTTCCAGCAACTGGAGATTGTCACCCGTAACATGCCTCTAGTTGTGGAAAAGCTCAATGGGCTAAGCAACCCAATTGACAAAAAAACTTTGGAGTTTGCATTTGAAGATGGTGTCACTACATGCAAGGTGACCACACTGGTTGGTGCAGGCAAACTTCCCAGGTATGGTGGTCTTACTGATAACTCTGTAAATGGCCAGATGATTAATTGCGATGATTTTGTTAAGAAGGGAATTCAGTATCAACACACAGCAACAACCAACTCTCCTAACAGAGACTTCATTCCAATGCTAGTGGAAGTACAAGATAATTATGGTAATACAATTCAACAAGAACATTTCCAGATAATGGTTAGAATCAAAGAGGGTAATGAAAATACACCACCAAAACCTAGCTTTATATCTATGATGATGATGGAGATTGACCAGTTTGTGATGACAGCCATTACTTTGGATATGCTGGCAGCTGAGGATATTGAATCAGATTCTGATGAATTAATCTTTAACATAACATCTCCTTTGGGCTATCAGCAGGGCTATATTATCAGTACAGATGATCAAAACCAGCCAATCACTTCTTTTCATCAGAGAGATATTAAAGATCTTAAGATCGCTTACAAGCCTCCCTCTGAGGATTCAGACTTAGAAAGAATTTTCCAGATTGAATTTGAAATTGTTGACACTGATGGGGCCGTTTCTGATCCTTTTGCGTTCATGATTGTTGTGAAGCCAATGAACACTTTAGCTCCGGTAGTAACCAAAAATACAGGACAGCTGCTTTTTGAGGGTCAATCAAGACCACTATCCAGCTCACAAAATTTAGAGATCAGTGATGAAGATAATCTTGATGATGTGAAGATTACTGTTATTGATGGCTTGAAACATGGAGAGCTTACTGTGCTAGGGTCTCAACGAAAGTTTTTTACTACAGCTGATCTAGAGGCAGGCATTGTTGTGTACCAGCACGATGGAAGCGACACTTACAGTGACAACATTATATTTAGAATGACTGATGGAAGTGATGAAGTAGAGTTTTTATTCCCAATCACAATAGCCCCAACTGATGATGAACCCCCTATTATAAATGCAAACACTGGTATTGTGCTTTTTAAAAATGAAGTGATGCAAATCTCACCCTTTATCCTGAGTGCCACTGACATTGACTCTGAGGATTCAAAAATTAAATTCATATTAGAAGAGCCATTCTCAGCAATTGGTGAGCTGCTCATAAAGCAGGTGGAGCCTCCTCCAGATCCATCTACGTGGAAATTTAGTGCAACAGATGAGATGTTTGAACAGGTGGTGACAGAATGGCTTCAGCAGGATATTCTGGATGGGAAGCTGTTCTATCGTCACAAAGGTCCTCATAGTACCACCACTGTGATTGACCAGTTTACCTTTAGAGTCCAGGATGACAATGACCCACCAAATCAATCAGGAGAGCATGTGTTCATAATTAAAATCCACCCAGTGGATGACATTCCTCCAGAACTTTACTTTGGCACCACATTACACATGACAGTCAAAGAATATGAGCTGACATTTTTTAAGAAGAAATTTCTACGTTACACAGATCTGGACTGTGATGACAGGGATCTTAAATACACCATAATCAAACCTCCTACTGACACAGATGAAAACAGCCCTGTTCCTCTTGGTGCCATTGTACTGACTGATAGCCCTGACATCATAATCAGTGAGTTTACACAAGCTCAGGTCAACCACCATAAAGTAGCATTCAAACCCCCAGACCAAGAGCTAGGTATTACTCCAAAAGTGGTCCAGTTTTCATTCAGTGTAGAGGACACTGCTAGTAATTCTGTTGATGGACTTTTTACAATCTTTTTACAGCCTGTTGACAACAAACCCCCTGTAATTACTAATACTGGTTTCACTGTTCTGGAGCGAAATACTTATATAATAACCAAAAATGAACTTGATGCCTCTGACCAGGACACGGAGGATGAGAATATTAAATTTATAGTGACCCAGATTCCCAGGTTTGGGCAGCTGCAATATTTAGGAATTGACATGTCTAATGGGGAAACATTTGTGTTGGAGGACATTGAAAACAGCCGACTAGCCTACATCCACAGTGGGGAAGAATCTCTTCACGATGTCATTAAGCTGGACATTAGCGATGGCTTCCATGAAGTCCCCATTGTTGTCAAGATCAGCATCAAGCCTGTCGATGATGAAACTCCAAAAATTATGTTACCGGCAGGATTGTTAGGCACGTCCATTGATGTACTTGAGAATGGTGCAACAGAAATCACCAGCAATGTTATTCAGGGTCGTGATGAAGACACAGATGACCTCATGCTGACTTTCATAGTTGAGGAGCCTCCTAGGCTAGGAGAAATAATGGTGAATGGAGCACCTGCTGAGCGCTTCACCCAGCAAGACATAATCAATGGCGTTGTCGTCTATGTTCACACTAGTGGTGAAATTGGCCCGATCAAAGAGCATGATTCCTTCAATCTCACAATATCTGACATGTCAGATGAATGGGTTGTTGGTGGCAACAAAGTTCAAGGGGTCCGTGTCCAAGTCACCATTCTTCCTGTAGACAGCATTCCACCTATTGTTAATGTAGGTGGCCAATTTGTAGTAGTTGAGGGTGAGAAAAATGTTATCACATTGGAGCACATTCAAGCTGAGGACATTGACACTGATAATGATGATATATTGTGTACTATCATCGTTCAGTCCACATCTGGCTATGTGGAGAACATTTCCCCAGCTCCTGGGTCTGAAAAATCCAGAGTAGGCACTGCCATCACTGCATTCACCATTAAAGATGTTGGTCTAGGCCACATCTATTATGTCCAAAGCATTCATAAGGGTGTTGAGCCAGTTGAGGACAGATTTACTTTCCGCTGCTCAGATGGTATTAACTTTTCAGAAAGGCACTTTTTCCCTATTGTCATTATACCAGCCAATGACGAAAAGCCAGAGATTTTCATTCGTGAGTTTGTTGTTATGGAGGGGATGAGTTTGGTTATTGACACACCTATTTTGAATGCTGCAGATGCAGATATCCCAAGTGATGAATTAGTTTTTGAAATACTTAAAAACCCAAAACATGGAAACATAGTTCAGCAGTTGAGCACTGGTACAGTTCCAGTGGTGACATTTACCTTAGAGCAGATCAAGGAGGCTTCCAATATTGTTTATGAGCATGATGACTCTGAAACCAAGGAAGACAGTTTTGATATTCGACTCACTGATGGGAAGCACACTGTTGAAGAGAAGGTAATCATAATGGTCATTCCTGTTGATGATGAAACCCCAAGGATGGCCATCAATGATGGCCTGGAAGTAGAAATTGGAGAAACCAAAGTAATTAGTAACAGAGTCCTGAAGGCCACAGATCTGGATTCTGAGGACAAAGAGCTTACTTACATTATCCGTTATGGCCCTGGCCAAGGCTACCTTCATAGAATTACCAAACATGGAGTTGCAATTGGCAACATTAGTACTGGAATGAATTTCACTCAAGATGAACTTGACAAACAGTTGATCCAGTACGTTCACACAGGCCAGGAGGGTGTCCGTGACCTGCTAAAATTTGACGTAACTGATGGAATCAATCCTCTCATTGATCGGTACTTCTACATTAATATTGGCAGCATGGACATGGTCTTCCCTGATGTTATCAACAAGGGTGTGACACTCAAAGAGGGAGGTAAGGTCACCTTGACCACAGACCTTCTCAGCACAACTGACATCAACAGTCCAGATGAATATCTAAGTTTCAGTATTACTCGTGCTCCTAGCAGGGGTCATCTTGAAAGTACTGATCACCCAGGGGTGCCCATCTCCACCTTCACTCAGCTGCAGTTAGCTGGAAACAAGGTCTACTACATCCATACATCTGACGATGAAGTGAAGATGGACAGTTTTGAGTTTGAGGTGACAGATGGCTATAACCCTGTCTTCCGCACCTTCCGTGTATCCATTACAGATGTCGACAACAAGAAGCCAGTCTTGACGGTCAACAAGCTTGTGCTGGGGGAGGGAGAAACCAAGCTGATCACGCCCTTTGAACTGACAGTGGAGGACCGTGACACACCAGACAACCTGCTGCGATTTGTAGTGACTCAAGTGCCAGTTCACGGTCAGCTTCTCTTCAATGGAACACAAGTCATTACATCATTCACCAAGCAGGATCTTAATGAAAACCGTATTACTTATAGGCATGATGGCACAGAGACAAATGAAGACAGCTTCTCCTTCACAATTACTGATGGGACTCACACAGATTTTTATGTTTTCCCTGATACTGTATATGAAACTCGTAAGCCTCAGATGATGACTATTCATATTAGCACAGTGGACAATGGGGTGCCTCAAATCATTGTAAACAAAGCAGCACCCACTCTTAGGGTTCTTCATACTGGGCACCTTGGATTTTTGATTACCAGCAAAGCTCTAAAGGCTGAGGACAGAGACAGCCCAAACAAAGTGCTTAAGTATGTTGTAACAGAGACCCCTCTTCATGGCTTTATCGTGAATTCTGCTTTGGGGAATGATAGCATCGATTCCTTCTCACAGGGTAAGTTATACTTATTTTCCTTTTTGTTTCCTAAATATTTTATGCAAAACCTGTCACTGTTATTTAAGTTTTATTAATCTCCAACTTCTCCAACTCTAATTTCTCATCATTAGCTGATATTGATGATATGAAGATTTGCTATGTGCTTCTTGATGGGTCCAATGCCACAAGTGACATATTCTACTTCAGAGTGGAAGACAATGGTAAGAATGTCTCTTCCTTGCCCCTCTCATTAACTGAAAGTGTCATGTGTCAGTAAAGCTGCTTTTGGAATTCCCAAGCTTTCAGTTACTTGTTTAAATCAATTTGGCTGAAGGGGACTTTTCCTTGGTTGGTTTATAATTCGGAGAGTGTTTCTTTGTCAGTCAATATAAAAAGTAAACAAAACACTTTTTTATAGTACAGTGATAGTTAAAGATTGGAACTATGTGGTGGTTCAATGTTTCTTCATTTTATCTGGTCAAAACTTTCTGAGTTGAACTGTGAGATTTGGAAATCCTACTGTATGCCACCTCAGCATGACACACACAGAAACATGAAAAAGGAAACACTTTAAACAAAGGATTAAACAAAGAATCTTTTTTCAACTTGGATGAGCCTGGACAAGTAGAGCTTTGGTGGTAAGCAAATAATAGCATTACGCTAACTATGCTTGGAGTGCGGATCAAGCTTCTTTCTATTTGACAGAATGTCAAAGTAATTCCCAGTAACTTAAAATAAGGCTGTAGATTTTTGTCAAAAATTGTATTTTTTACTTATATTTGAATTAGTCAATGTTAAGTCATATGATCAGTACAAATGAGTTTGTGTATCTGTGTGAATTCCTTAATTGTAAATTTTAAAGTCGCAGACATTTGCTTGTTAGTAGTTTAACTAATGGCTCTTTAGCTGTGTCTGAACTGGAGCATGCACCAGGGCTGGCACTTCGTCTCTTTGGCAGCGTTTCAGCTGGAGGCAGTCATTGCTATAAGAGCCAGGAAAAAATACACACTGTCAGAGGCCTAGCCAAGATGGTAGAAACAATACCATTTAGAGAGACTCAAAAGAAGCCAGGACAAAAAAATATTACTATTTGGAGGAAACTGTTTGTTTGTGTACATTTTAAAAACCTCAAATTGCCACATTACAATGTCTAAAATAGACAATGTCTATAAGCTATAGCTAACAGAAAATAATGGAACAGGTTTACATGTACATTTCTCAAAGTAACTCTCATCTTCGGTTGAGGCTGACTTTATATTCTTTATGTTTGGGGTTTCATAGACCCCAATGCTGTAAAAGAAATAATAGTAATTTCAAAATTAACCTTGTTTTTTTTTTCTTTCAATTTTTTTTTCCGCTTTCAACTTCTCAGATGCAGTCAAAACGTGATATTACTGTTTTTTTTTTTTTTTGTTTTGTTATCATTTAAATAGGTTGCACTTTTCAGAGATTAAATGTAATAAAATAAAATAAATACATATATTTATTTAAAATAATCAGTTTAAACAAGTCATGAAGTATCAGCTGAATAAGTGTATTAATCATGTTTTTGAAGGGGTAGCACAAATAATGGTCTTCATAAAGGGTATAGGTCAAGTGTCCTTCTATTTGCTGAGCTAAACCACAAAGGACTTTATTTGGATACCCATCCACCATTTTAAATAAAGCATATATATACTAAGGATGCAAAATATAATTGAAATATCGCAAATGTACATATTGCAACAGCTTGTGATATCTGAATTTTAATAGGGAATTTCAAAAAGTTGCGCAAAGTCAACGTTTTAGGTTGACGCATATAGCAGAGAAAAGACTGGGTACGTGACTGTTAATTACATGTAACTTACTTAAAAAGAGTTATGAAGCGCAATAAGCGCAATAATAATGAGAGTAGACATACTCTCTGACATACCCGAAGCACAAGCACAGAAAGCCGCCTCTAAGACAGCGCACAATCCCAAATTCTATTCTCTTCTGTACTTGAACGGTTAACTACACACACAGTTATGTCAAAATGCCTGTCTTGGTGAGTATTCATGTACACAGTCAGTTATGAATGTAAACAGTTGGGAAATAAATTGTATGTGAGTCAATAGAATCAGTGCATCAGGTAATACAGTATACTTGCTGCTGTCTGTCAGTCAAACAACAAGAGAAAAAGAGAAAATCACTCACTATCTTGATTGAATAGCTTTTGTAGCTTTAATATAAATCAATGTACATTTAATTAATGTGAAGACTATGCCGTTTTATTTTTACAATTGATTATTCAGTTTTGTAATGTTTCTTACTTGAATGCTACTGTTAAACAGATCTAATGTAGGCCAAAAAACTTAAAGCACTATTTATTTGATTTGTATATTTTTTTTATTGTATTTGTCCTTGTTTGTAATTGATTTGTGACATTACGTTTTATGTAATACTAAAAGACTGCTGTTCACTTTCAGAAGTTGTAGTGATGCTTTCTTTCCCCAGAAGGAATGTGAAACATATATATTGGTTATGTCACTTTCAGTTTTTAAATATATTTAAATAATTTTAAAATGATTTTACACACTTAAAGCTTTATCGTATTGCATATTTAACAAGTAAACACATATTGCATTTTTCTAAAATATCGTGCAGCCTCTATAAAAACAAGTCCTACCATCTTCTTGCTTTGCAAGTCTAAGATTATCAGAATAAATATTAAACTGCCAACAGGTTTCAATTGAGCATATACACTTCTAATTCACCAGGCTTTGTTTAACTATTGGCAAGTTGCAGATCATGACATTTTTCGTTATAATGTAACTTCCATTTGCTGTCAGCATTCACATAATACTTTTATAAACTACAAGCTTAGGTTTCATAACAGAATTTAAGCTGTTCGTATTAGGGACATAAATCATATCCAAAGCAATGTTATATGATCATTTGTTAGATGGTGGAATGCATTTCCTCCAGATTTGTGGCTCCAGCTACACTGACCCGGTGTAAGTGTAGAAGTCATTGCAGTCAGGGATGTGTGTGTGTCAAGGAGTCAAGATCTGCTAACAGATCTCCTTTCAAAGATCCCTCTATGCCAGGCTGAAACTCAAAGCCATCACAAGATATGCTGAAAACCTTGGGGCTTCCCCTTACCTAATTCTTCTTTTGAGATGTAAAAGACAAAACTGCTAGGTTGGGTTTGGATTTTCGTCCAACAGTTTTATTTAAAAAAAAAAAAAATCAAATGTCTCTATTTGTGAAAAGCCAGGGAGCTTAAACATAGACTTTTGAGGCATCATAGGCGCTCTCTGGAGATTGTTCCAAAACATACAGGTACTGTCAAAAAGGGAGGCATCGCGTGTATCTGTTCTGCAACATGCTTTGTAAAAGAATTATAATAAACAAAAAGGGCGTAAAAAAAATATACATTTTGATAAATACTTATTTAATTTCAATATGAAAACAAATTGATTTTTTACTAAATTTGCCTCAATATTGTGTTATATTTTTATGCTTTTTAGAGTATCACATTGTTAGTTTAGCAACATGCTAATACCAAAACTAGACTGAAATCAGTTGTGAGTCTACTGTTGTTTCCTGTGCATATGAATGCCTGTTTAGCGTTCCAAAGCAGTGACATACAAAGTTATCTATCAGTTAGGATGCTGCCTTAGAAGGAAACTGCCTATGTAGGCAGTAGACAGTAAGGTACTGTAGCTCACAAGGTTGTAGAATAGAGACATAGACTTGCATTAGGTAAGTCTAATGTAAAGCTGAAGAAAGCTGTATCTTAGATTTCCAAAAAAAGTTCTCAAGTTTGGAGGTTTCTTTTTCATCACGTCTGCACCTAATCTGTGTGTCAGACATGTACACACCCAAAAGATTAACTGCTCTGTGGTGCCAGTGGCTTCCACAACCACACTAAACACAGGAGCCACATCGTCACTGATCTAGTTCCTCCTTGCAACTCTCAGATTTACGATATTTTGTGTGTGTGCTAGAGCATATGATGTATGGTTTTGGGGCTATTCTTATCTCTTACAGATGGCAGAGTTCTTCCTGTGATCTGAGCCTTGAGATCACCCTATGGGGTATTTTCCTTTAAAGAGTACTTTCTCTTGATCTCTCTCCCTCTGCCTACCACAGACAACTTAGGCGACTGGTGTCAAAAGAGATGTGGCTTGTCTGCCATGCCATAATTCATCACCCTGCAGTTTGGGGATCAGGTGCCTAGCTTTTGCAAATGTCACGTGGACAAGTACAGTACCTGCCAATGTCCAGTTGTCAAATATTCCCCCAGTGGAATGCCTGGAATTACATGAGACGCCTAACATAGACTTCCAAGCTTGGTGTTTGTGAGATGCCATTATTAGATGCAGAGGAAATGGCTTAAGCTTCTCAGGTCAGAAAGATCTGACCCATATTTGAATATGACTTCATGTTGGCTCATGAAGTCAGATAGTTTTGGGTCTAATCTGAAGCATGGTCATACATTTCATGTTTGTCATGAAAGTATGTCAAGGATACTTAACATAGCCCTGGTAGCTCTGATGAATATAAAAGGATATAGATATATAAGCCAGTTTAGTCTTGCAATATGCTTCATGTGAATGTTGATATCCTCCCATGCCTGAGGCTCAAAAATGAAGTTTGAAATCGCTGGTGTTTCTTTCATCACAAACTACCTTATAACCAATCACGTCAACGTGGCGGCAGGCTTTAGCATATCATTAACTATCAGCTCATACCAGGTATATGTTTTTGTTGATATGAAAAAATTGGGGCACATTTAATAATATAGCGGGTGAATTATGAAATATGATG
This sequence comes from Meda fulgida, assembly GCA_030578275.1. Taxonomy (NCBI): domain Eukaryota; kingdom Metazoa; phylum Chordata; class Actinopteri; order Cypriniformes; family Leuciscidae; genus Meda; species Meda fulgida. The sequence continues at coordinate 28,563,916 of CM060616.1, read as the reverse complement.
TATATTACGATGTTATGATGAATTAAATTACTTTCTTCTCTGATGTTCTAAGTTGTTCAAAGAGTTTCTAAGGATGCTTAACATGGTTTGAGTAACATTACTAACACATTATTAGCTGTTTGATAACGTAGTCAAGTCAATGGCTAATCATAATAATTACCATTTTGTGTCCGACGCAGAGAGCAATACATAAAACGTGTTACCATTCTGATACATCGACGAGCCTGTATAATTTGCTCTTCCACTTCTTATTCTGAATCAGTTTCTGGTTCAAACATATATGGCTGAATTTCCATTGTCATTATGTAACGTTTACTACAGTAAAATTGACTGAGTGGATCAAGTATTATGAGCTGGTGTGATTGAGTGGAGGCGGGGACTAATTTGCATATGCATGGCTCCATGTATACTAAATGAAGCGAGGGTTTAATTCAAACTATTTTAAGGCATGAAGGAAAAAAAAATTCAAAGGAAAAAACTGTTAAATATTTCATTTTGGTAGTGATCAAAGGTGAGTTTTAAGGGATAACATTGTTGACTACAGGGGGATTTTAAGTTGTATTCTTATGAATAATAGCAACAAAGTCATTCAATCCTTGGGGAATTATTACTGCCAGCCAGAAACAAAGACATAATTACGGTTGGAAATGTAAATGTTAGTTTATGTCATGAATACGTTTTTTCAAAAGCTATAAGGCTAGGGTGACTTGAATGAGTGAGAATGTAACCATTGCTTAGCCCTGCATTCTTTTTATAAATTATTGCAGTCATAAATACCTCCAGAGCTACAAACATACCCCTGTGATGCCTGAACCTATTCAATGAGTTAGCACCACTCACTGATGCTGATCTTTACTGGGCTTTACTCCCGCTCCAGCTTACATTAGAAACCCTTAAATTAAATACTTCGTAACACCACAAAACTGCTATTGCACCGCTCAGATTCTCATAACCTAAAAACAACATTCTGAGAAAACGGTCTGAAACACTCATGAGAAAACATTCTGCTTTCACAGGGAGACACTTTTGTTTTTTGTTCATTGTAGACACAAATCCCCCTAGAGTGTAGAAAGAAGCAGTAAGAACCATGACAGTGGGTTTGGGCCACCCAGACAGTGCCTGCTGTCCGCCTCAGTTGTTGCTCCCATGCACAGATAAAAGTTGACAAAAGGGGAGAACAAGGGAGGGGATAAGTGCAGGGAGTGAGGATACAGCTGTCAGTTCCCTCTCTTGGAATCTAAAAACCACTGAGAAATGGTGTGAGAAAGAGAAGAAAAAGTGCACAGTCAGAAAACTGAGGTGGCCCCCACGATCACTGTTAAACAACACCTGCCATCCAAACATAGCAATAAAACTATTTAGGAAATCTCCTCAGGTGACTGTCAACTCTAACAGCTAAATTCACTTTGGAAATAACAGTACATTTGTGCTAATGGATCGAAACATCAGTAGTTAATGCATTTCTTTGGATTGTCCTGTTATAAAGGGTCTGTTCAAAGTTAACTACATAGGGAGGTCACTATGAACATAATTTTGGAAAATGTCAAACAAGAGCAGTGGGCCACAAGAAGGTGGAAAGGGTCCATGGAAAATCTGAGAGAAAATAAAAGAAAGAATAAGTCTAATCATTTTTTTTTTCCTTTTGCTTTTTAAACATTGAGAAAGTAATTATTATTTTATTCTATTCACAGACCGAGTTTTTAACAGTTTCTCTGCACCATTGTCACGTTGTTCGCTGTAAAGCAATATTCTCAGCAAAACTGCTTTAGAATGATATTTATTGTGAAACGTACTATACAAAATTAATTGAATTTAAAACATTTTAACATTACTCTAATAGAGGATAGGAAAAACAGATGTCAGTGTAGCTTTAATACAATGATGAATTACATTCTTGATTTAAAAACTTTTATGGCCAATTATTGTACCTTGTGATTTTCTTTTTTATGCTTTTATACATTTAATTGTTCCTATACATTTATACAGAATAATCATGCTAAATTATTTTGTGCACAGAATTTGTTGAATAGTGAGACATTGTCTCCACTGCAAGTGGAACTATTTTCCATAATCTTGTAGACAAAGTGCCCTTATCCAGGCCCAGAGAAACGTCACAGGGCCCTGCGTCTCACAGGTGACTGCTGGGTTTTTAACTGAAAGAGAGCCTTCTTTCTGCATGTTGTCCATTTGATAATCCTCTGATACAGCCTCACTAGGCTCAATATCAGCTCATAGTCAAACTGGGCAGTGTGCCTGAGAAAATTGTCTCCTAAAAAGTCACTTGGCTGAGCTACGATATGGTTCACCTTCCATTAAGACTTTGATACATGCTTAATTTTCTTTGCATTGTGCCTTTGTTTAATAAATCAGCTTGTTTTAAATGTGTTAATGAGCTCAGCTACTTTCTAATTGGTGCATTAGTAAATGTTCCTGAGATATGCACAGTATTCACACTCCTGTGAAAGCTTAACAAGAGATAAAACATCTAATTTGTATAAGGCTCCCTTACATCTTCTCTGTAAATCAGTTTTAATGTTTTTAAAGGCACATCAGCAATCTAGGGCAAAGATAAAATGATAAATGAGTTCTGTATTTTTAGGCAGAGCTGTCAGACACTTGAGCTTGGTCAAGGCCAATGCTGTCACGTCAGGCTGCGCCGTTTCCTAAACTGAGGAAGGTTGTAAAGATGATGGCCAATTGGCAACATGATGATAATGTTTTATTGAATATTACTGTAAATCAATCTCACAACATAACTTCTATTTCCAACACTTCAAACTACTGTTTTTGTTGTTGTTTTTTACACATATTCCACATATTTGAACTGCAATATTGTTTCTGCATATGCTCACATCAAAAGAGCAGCTCATGTGTTCAGCAGGGTGTGTAAAAACTACAAAACAATGAGCAATACCTATGAACTGAGTAATGTTTTGCACACAAACTGCCAGAAATAGTTTAACTTTCAGGTTGGTTACACATTTAAAATTGCAATTTTGTGAAAATTGCTTACAAGTTTTTTTTTGTTTTGTTTTTTAATCTAAAGCAATATCATCAAAGACTCAAAATTTATTTAGTAAAACAAATGCCAGCTGTAGAAAATCAGAACCCCTCGCACCAAGAAATAGAGTTCAAGAATGTAACATACCCTTTCTCTTTAGGGATAATCAAAGTAACATGGTAGCACGGATCATGGCAAGATGGGATTGAGGATCCTTTCAAAGTCATTACAGTTCTTTATCATTAAGAAAACGATTGAATTGTGTGTCTCAAGGAGCTCAAATACACACTTTGTCTTTTTTTCATTGTGCTTCATCAAATTCAATTCATTGTGCTTTTCTCTGTTTGAAAAAGGTGGCAACAAATTGAAGCCACAGCCGTTCCGTCTGAATTGGGCCTGGATATCCCTGGAAAGGGAATACTATATTGTGGATGAGGATGCAAAGTTTCTGGAAGTCACCCTCAAACGCCGGGGATACTTAGGAGAGACATCATTTGTCAGTAAGTATTTATCAAGTGAAGGTGTTACCCAGTTAAGTCAAAATATATGTTAAATATATATTTATAATATATGTTTTATATATATATATATATATATATATATATATATATAATATGTCAAAAACAATAAACAGGACTTTGTGCATAATCGTTTGTGACCAAGACTTCTTTTGTGGAGATACAAAAACAGTTCATTAAATATTAATATTAATATTTTATATTTTAAGATCTCCAAAGAATGTTTTGTATTTCAAAGGCATTGCCACCAAGGATGGGACAGCAAAACAGGACAAAGACTTCCGTGGAAAATCTCAGAAACAGGTCCAGTTTAACCCTGGTCAAACATCCGCTACCTGGAGGGTAAAGATATTTACCGACCAAGAGTTTGAAACTTCAGAGATGTTTGAAATCCAGCTCTCGGAGCCAGTGATGGCTGTTCTTGAATACCCTGATACAGCCACTGTGGAGATTGTGGATCCTGGTGATGGTAATTATGCAATGCAATTTCCTACTTTGTCCATATAGTGTAAAACACATATACCTATATAATTGCTTTCAGGTTGTGTGCACCACAGGGACATTGGGAGGAACAACTTCCTATTAATGCCAATGGTTTTGAAATGAAATGGACAACAAGCAAAAACGTGGTCATGTTCATTTACTTTTGGCTACTTAGGCTTCTATTAATATTTACTGTATATAAATATATATATCCTATAATTATATATGTTCAAATGTAAGCATTGAAATTTATCTCTTTTCAGAGTCCACAGTGTTCTTGCCTCAAGCAGAATATCATATTGAAGAGGATATAGGAGAACTACTAGTCCCGGTCCACAGATCAGGAGACGTCAGCCAGGAACTAATGGTTATTTGTTACACACAACAAGGTAAGATTAATGAAACAGTTTTATAATCACAATATTAACTATTTCTGTATAATATTATGAAATCATTTTAATCATACAGAAAACTAATAACACGATTATTTGAATATTGCGTGACAGTATTTTAGTTTATGACTCATAACCTATAACAACTGAGGACCTGACAAAACCTTACTTCAGCTGTACATCTGTAGTACTTGAAAGTCTGTTTGTATAAAAAAAAAACAAGAAATCCTTCTATACAGGCAGTGCAAAAGGAACCACCCCCAGCACCGTGCTTTCCTATTCAGACTATATCACAAGACCCGAGGACCACACCAGTGTTCTGCGCTTTGATAAAGATGAGCGGGAGAAGTCGTGTCGCATCATAATTATTGATGACTCCCTCTATGAGGAAGAGGAGAGCTTCAATGTGTCCCTCAGTATGCCCATGGGTGGCCAAGTGGGAGCCAAGTTCTCCAACGCCAAAGTGGTCATCTTGCCCGATAGTGATGATGGTGAGTTGGCAAGAACCCGCATCTGAATAAATACTGTTCTCATATATAAATTCTTTCAGGATTCTTTGATGAATAGAAAGTTCAAAAGATCAGCATTTATTTGAAATATAATTTTTGATTGCACTTTATTTTACAATACGTGCACTCGCGTGTACTTACAGTGTACTTACCTAAGAAAGTACTGGATAATATAAAGTAACTACATGGGTTAAAGTTAGGTTTCGGGATAGGTTCAGGGTTAGTAGTACCTAGTTATTACTCAGTTAATTACTATATAGTATGTACATGGGAAACAGGACTGTAAAATAAAGTGCTACCTAATTTTTTTACATTTTAAGCTTTTTTTGTAACTATTTCTTTACTGTCATTTTCTTACAAGTTTCTTTAATGTAATTTTTGAGCCTATAAATATACCGATAGTAGTCCAACTATAGTCAGACCAACTATATTATGTGCATTTTCTCTAAACCACAAACCCTTTCATGACATTATTTTAAAAATTACATCCTCGTAAAGACAAAACTATCTCTTCCATGTTCTGTGGTTTACACTGACACCTGTTCTTTCTTTACAGATGTTCTTTTTATTATTATTCACACTTTAAAAGGATAGGTAGCCACAGAACGATCCATCTTTACTTTGTTCATACCACTGTTGTCCTTGGCAGCATGGTAACACGATAACCCAAAACAAGTTGAGAGAGCACAATTGAGGCCCCTATGACCTTTGTAATGGCCCATAAACCACAGTGAGGGCACTGAAAGAGCTTTGTGAACATCCTGTCCATTCAGAATTTAGAATTTGTGTGCATTACTTAAAAGGAACATGGTCCAAACAAGAGCATAGTTTGCCATCTGTGAATTCATTACGTTCAAAGATTCATCCAGGAATTTGCCTTTCAAAACACAGCCTTCTGTTTGAAATTATTCAACTTAAAATGAGTATCTTAAATATTGTTTCATCTCTTAATTTTCAGTAAATATCATGAGTGTTTTTCCTTACTCATAAAAACAGTCTAATAGTTGCAAACACTTTCACCAACTGCAATCCCACCCTTCACAATTTAGAATATTACCTCAAAAGATATTTATGTGTAAATAATTTATGTACATGCCTAGACCTTATTTTTCTGAAGAAGCAAGTGAAGATTAATGTGTTTATTGTAGCTCAGCGTCTTGGTGGGTCTGGGGGGGGGGGGAGGGGTTGGATAGACTTGTGGTCTGGATGCCAGCCAGAGTTGGAATCTTTTTGTTGTTTCTCTGACTTGTCTATGGAGGTGTCACAACTCTTGTTTTTCTTTGGCCCTCAAACTTACGGCCTCCACCCCCACCCTGGGAGGGCCTATCCCCTCTGCGTTAATTTATCATGATGCGGATATCACTCTGGGAGCCTCTCTGACCTCCCAAACACACACACAAACATAAACACTCACCAAGTGCATCTTGACTGGAGTAGACACAACAGTCTGGTTTCAGCACTCAGGCAGGACATTAGAAATGATGGTAGGTTTCTTGTGCTGTCACACCAATGGGTCAGAACAACTGTGTGAGATGAAACATGACTTAACAATTCTGTTGAAAAAATGGCACCTCTCGGCTTCTTTTCTTATGGTAGCTTTTGGGTAAAAAACTATTAAATGAAGAATCATTATGCAGTAAAATAAGAAATATTTCATATTTCATACTTTTTCTAGATCACTAATTAAATCAAAAGCAAAACAGTGACTCTGTGAACTTTGGTTTAGATGAGTTCAGATGCACTTGCTTCGAATGAAGCGCAAGCAGTTCTTTAGAACATTATAAAATCATACTGGATGACATGGATTTATTTATTCATCATTTAACGCCATATCTGCATCAAAGGCTATATTCATGGAAAACTCAATAGTAATACAATTTAAAAGAATCATAATAACAATAATATTTAATTAATACAAATAACAAAACTGTCACGCTGATGTGGAAGGAGAACCCAGGCGCAGACAAAGTACACTAAACACACGATTTATTGACAAAAACTGGGGCGACAACTGTTGCCCGATTTATTTATGTGGGTTGTCTACAAACCAGAAGGTTGGTGGTTCAATCCTCGGTTCCACCTGACCAAGTGTCGAGGTGTCCATGAGCAAGACACCTAACCCCAGCTGCTCCCGACGAGCTGGAGGGCGCCTTGCATGGCTGACACCGCCGTCGGTGTATGAATGAGTGAGTGAATGGGTGAATGTGAGGCAATATGTAAAGCGCTTTGGTGGCCCAGTGGGTCTGTGAAAGCGCTATATAAATGCAGTCCATTTACCAAAAACAGAAAACAAAACCCACGAGGGGGCAAAACAGGACTGGAGGAAGCACACCTTGACTTAGACAAGATGACAAATAAGACTCTGACTTGACAGGAAACAAACTCACAATTCTCATTAAACTGGAAACAGATGAAACACTCACAGAGATTAACACGCAATGTTTGATAATGTACCGACACAGGACAGAAGACATGAGGAGATTAAATAGGGAACACTAATGACAAGTACAGGTGAAACTGACTAGACAATAATGACAAGACGGGGATATCAAGGGGGCGGGGTAAAGTAACGAGACAACACAAGCACATGGCCCAAACAATTGGCCATGCGCTTGTACACAAAACTCAGGGTCCGCCTTCTCAGCCACAGACTCGGGCATTGTGCCTCCTGCAGCAGGTCCAGGAACAGCGCTCACTGTAGCCGCAGCAGGTTGAGAACTCATAGCGGACACAGGGGGAGATAGGGACGGAGGACAGAGAGCCCTCTTCTTCCTCCTTGGCCGCGGGGCAGAGGCCATTGCCGAACTAGTAGCTGGTAATGAAGAATCACCGGGGTCCTTCGCTGGAGCTGGGGAAACCACCACCGCCAAGGAAGACTCTGGAGAGGAGGACTCTGAAACTGACTCCCACAATAAATGTCTTTCTCGCTTACCGCGGAGGCTGATTGATGCGACAGGTGTCTCGGGAGTCGAGCTGGGACGAGTCTGGTTCCCCATTGTAGCCACGGCGAGGACGCGACCCTCCGGGATCACGGGCAGACAAGCAGAGGGTGGAGAGCCCGAGGAAGAAGCCTGCGGATCCTCTCGGGAAAAAAGATCCCAGAGGCGGGCATAATCTCTCATGATCCGCTCACCCTGGGACGGGACTAGGCAATTGATCCGCTCTCCGTCGGTGGGCGCAGGCAACCAGCATCGCTCACGGAACTCCGATGGGAGCAAGGAAGGCATATTGTCTGCTGGGTTCTTTGGTGGTCGGTACATTCTGTCGCGTGATGTGGAAGGAGAACCCAGGCGCAGACAAAGTACACTAAACGCACGATTTATTGACAAAAACAGAAAACAAAACCCACGAGGGGGCAAAACAGGACTGGAGGAAGCACACCTTGACTTAGACAAGATGACAAATAAGACTCTGACTTGACAGGAATCAAACAGCAAAACAAGCTCCCAATTCTCATTAAACTGGAAACAGATGAAACACTCACAGAGATTAACACGCAATGTTTGATAATGTACCGACACAGGACAGAAGACATGAGGAGATTAAATAGGGAACACTAATGACAAGTACAGGTGAAACTGACTAGACAATAATGACAAGATAACAAGGGGGCGGGGTAACGTAACGAGACAACACAAGCACATGGCCCAAACAATTGGCCATGCGCTTATACACAAAACATGGGTCTGTCATGATCCTGCCACAATACTAGGAAAAATCACGGACATGATGGCAGAATCATGACAAAAACAGTTCAATTCAATTGACAAAAACTTTCAATTTGATATTTGAAACAAAAAAAAGTCCATAATTTACTTTCTGAAATCATTTAAAGCAGGAAATTAAAAATAAAATATGTTTTACAATCATAAAGAGTAAAAAAAAAAAAAAAAAAAAGAAAAAAAAAAGGCAAATCCCCTTTCAATAAACATGGGTAAGTCTTGTGTGACTGATCTGATATCTCGTTTATCCAGTCTGGTGATTTCTATTTGAAAACAATTGTTAGGACTCATTTATAACTGGTTTCCAAGATGACATGGATTACCAGGTTTTATGCTTACTTGTGGAGGTATATTAGCCAAAGTTATGTTGTCATTAAAGCCAAAAAACAAAAAGCCATCAAATTCTTAAGTTCATTAAATGCTAATGTACACTCTTTTTTTTACATAGATGGTTCAGGATAAAGAAAATGATAATTAAAAAAATTCCCTTTGGTACAGAGCCATCTTTCTATTTTGGGGAGACCGAGTACACGGTGGATGAGAGTGATGGTTATGTGGAGGTGAAAGTGTGGAGGACTGGAACTGACCTTTCGAAGACAGCCACCGTCACAGTCCGTTCCAGGAAGAGTGACCCTGTTTCAGCAGAAGGTAAAGAGTGTCAGAGTTGTCAAAAACAACAATTGCTGATATCTTAATTTTTGGTAAAATAAAAAATGTAAAGTATTAATTAATCAGTAATTTTCATTTATTTGAAATTTTCATCTGCATATTGTATCTCCCCCACCCTGTTCTTTCCCGTCCAGCGGGTCTAGATTATGTGGGAATCAGCCGTAACCTGGACTTTGCTCCAGGTGTGGCCATGCAGACTTTCCGTGTGACTATTCTCGATGACCTGGGCCAGCCAGAGCTGGAGGGGCCAGAGACGTTTGACCTGGTGCTGCGTATGCCCATGAACGCAGTCCTTGGAGAGCCTAGCAAAACTGTCATTACTATTAATGACACTGTCACAGACTGTGAGTAAAATTAAATACCTATCAGTTTTGTTTAAGTTTCAGAGGACATTAAACTGTAGATAGCTGAAACACTGTGATGAGTGATGCTGGCTATTTTTAACTGCTGGGTATTTCTGCAGTACCCAAAGTCCAGTTTAGGGAGGAAGAGTACAAGGTGGATGAGGCTGATGGAGAGGTGAAGGCGATGGTGTACCGCAGTGGTGACATTAGTCAGAGGTCTACAGTCCTCTGTTACACTCGCCAGGGATCTGCCCAAGTCATGATGGATTATGATGAACGACCCAATACTGACGCATCCATCATCGTGTTCCTACCAGGTCCTTTTTTTCAACATGTTCCTTGACCAGCCTTTCATTCATGTCTGCATGATTTGCTTACCCTTTGTATCTCTTTGTTTACAGGGGAGATTGAGAAGCCATGTGTTGTGACTTTAGTGGATGACACGGTTCATGAAGAGGATGAGGAGTTCCGCTTGGTTTTGGGGACAGCTAAGAGCAAATCACCATATGGAGCTTCAGTAGGAGAACAAAAAGAAGCTCTGGTCACCATCACTGACCATAAGGATAGTGAGTATAATTTTTTCCTCTTTATTCTTGACAAACATCAGTATTATGTTCTTGATGAGCTTATTTCATAGAAAACAAAACTACTTCTCCACTTCAGAGTCCATCATCAGGTTTGCTGAGATCAAATACAGTGTTAGAGAGCCACAACTTCCTGGAGAGATTGCTGTAGTGAAGATTCCTGTCCTGCGTCAGGGTGACACCTCCAAGGTCTCTGTGGTGAGAATTCACACCAAGGATGGCTCTGCAACATCAGGAGAGGACTACAATCCCCTTTCTCAAGGTCAGCAAAAGACTAACGAAGGCTAAAAAATATAAATCCCATGAGATGCCATAAAACTAGCAGAAATCATTTTAATGTGATCAATAAAGTATGGAAAATCCTGAACAAAAAGAGTGGATATATGATTCAATTACAGTAACAGATAAGCAGAACACTTATACCTCTCTGTACATCTTTCTTTGTTTGTCCCTATAGATGTGGAATTTAAGGAGGGTGAGACAGAGCATGTGGTGGAGATCCAGGTTCTGTATGATGGACAAAGAGAGATCCGTGAGGCTTTCACTGTTCACATGAAGCCGGACGAGTATATGGTGGCTGAGACACAGGTCAGAGACCATCATCTCTAAAAATACCCCCAAAGACGCCACTTCGCACACTCGCATAGACACACGCTAACGTGCCTCTCTTGCTAAAATAGCCATGCAGCAGCTGACTCTGTCAGCAAGAGCCAATCGCTGTCTCCAATCTCTTTCAGAGGATGTATGATGTAAATGGGCCTCAATGGTCACAGTGACCTACGCAGTGTTATACATTGAACATTATGGCTGCAAGATTAATCGCAATTAACATGAAATCACGCTTTGGATTTGGACGCTTTTCCGATTTGTATTATTGCAATTATGAAATCGCAAAGGCTGCGATTATTTTTTATGCACAGCTCGTCAGTGACGTACGGCTCTACTCCATCTGAAATCACTGCTAGTTTGAGTCGCTTATAACTTGCATTTGAAAAAGCAACACGTGTCAAACATCTTTCCAAACAAAAGAAGCATGAACCTCCTGTCCAACAAAAGATAACATTTAATAAACCAATCAAAGCATTTTAATATTCTGTTTATTCAGATACATAGTATGATACCCATAGGGATTTCTTAGAATGACATGTGTTGTCTACTTCTGTGGTGGGGCATATTTGGCGTAAATCGAATGCGGTTTCATTTCGATTAATCGTGCAGCCCTATTGAACGTACACAATCCGCAGTCAAGGCCTTAGAGCCATTTTGGGGTGCTTTTTGCTATCTTATTGACAGTGACAGCCTGAGAGACGGCAGGAAATTAAATTGAGAAGAGAGCTTGAGCATGGGTCACCCGCACATAAACGTCACACAACAAGCCATGTCTCTGACTGAACATTTAAAATGTGTATAGAGCTTTACTATTCAGACAAATACTATATTATATAGAAGTAAAATTCTTGTATCTTAATAAGTTCTCAAATATTTCCTTAAGAACATCTTACTTTTTTCTTCTTTAAAAAATCCAGTCTTTGGCATCGTTTGATTGTATGGTAGTTCTAATTCTTAAAAACAATTAAAAAAGAAAAAAAATGTTTTTAGGAATACACAATATTCTTACCTTTATTCTTAGATAGAAAATAAGAAGAAAATTGCAATATTTTGTCATAAACATGTCAATTACATACTTGGGGAAAAAAAGGTTCACAGTGAGTGGATAGTCTTTTACTGCTTCTTATATAATTGTAGGTTTTACATACTCTATTGTTCCTAAAATTGTATTGATAGTCTAAATGGTGGTTTTCTTCCTCTCCTCCTTTCTGTAGATGAGTAAGGCTATTGTGTACATCGAAGAGATGAATAGTGTGGCTGATGTCACCTTCCCAGCAGTGCCTCAGGTGGTGTCTTTGCTGCTGTATGATGATACGATTCGGGCTAAAGACAATCCCCACCCTCCAACTGGCTATCCTGTTGTGTGTGTCACGGTGAGTGATGCCAATGATGTTCTCAGTTAATCACTTTTTGAGATTTGTTTCATTTTATTCTTACCGTTTCCATTTCATTTTACCATATAAAGAGTGGCAAATAAAGAAACAGTAAAAATACACCTTGCAAAAGGGAAGATAGTCTTAATGAAGTAATTGAAACAGTAATTGAATGTTGTGGAATATCATTAGGGGTGGAAACCTTAAGTTTAGTCTCTCATTCTTCCAAAAAACTTGTATAATTCTGATTGTTTTCTTGTGTCTGTGTTCCATCAGGCCTGCAACCCCAAATACTTTGACTTTGACAAGACTGGCTCCATTTGTTCAGTGGAGAACATCAATGACACACTAACTCAGTACCGCTGGATGGTTAGTGCTCCCAGTGGGCCGGATGGAGTCACCAGCCCCATGCGCGAAGTGGATACCAACACCTTCTTCACTAACACCAAGTCCATCACTTTGGACTCCATCTACTTCCAGGCTGGTTCCCGTGTACAATGTGCCGCGCGAGCCTTCAACGCCAATGGAGATGCTGGGCTGGAGCTCAGTTCGCCCATTGTGGTCATCAGCCGAGAGGAGGGTGAGGATCTTGTAACTACCGCAATTTGGATTGCGGCTCAATTCTTTAAGAATTACTAATACCAAATTCAACAAAGCACAAGGTTTTGTTTGTATGTTGGTTTGTTTTACTATTTCCTGGGGTGTCTAGGAAAATGAATTGTTTTGAAAGTTAAATCAAGGTGTCTGCTATCCTTAGGCCTGTGTCAGCCTCGTATACCTGGAACAGTGGGTGCTGAACCTTTCTCAGCTAAAATCCGTTACACTGGCCCAGATGACCCTGACTACCCCAATCTGGTCAAACTCACAGTTACTATGCCACACATGGATGGTGAGTGACCACCTCCATCACAAACAATGCAATATTGAGTAAGCAAATATCAGTCAAAATGTCTACAAAATCCAGGATATTAAACTGCATTGCTTTTTCCTCAGGCATGCTGCCTGTTATCTCCACACGTCCCCTTTCAAACTTTGAGCTAACCCTTAGTCCAGATGGCACACGAGTAGGAAACCACCGCTGCTCTAACCTCTTGGATTTCAACGAGATCCAAACAGCACATGGTTTTATCACCGACGCCACAAAGAACCCAGAAATTATTGGCGAGACTTCACCGTACCAGTACAGCGTGGCCATGCGTAGCACCAATTCCCTTCGATTCTACCGCAACCTTAACCTTGAGGCATGTCTGTGGGAGTTCAGTAGCTACTACGACATGTCAGAGCTGCTGAATGACTGTGGGGGATCGATTGGCACAGATGGACAGGTATTTCAGGAATCAGATTTCAGGAGAAATCATTCAAAGCTCATTTAAAGTTCATTCAAAAAGTTTGGGGTCAATAAGATTGATTTAATGTCTTTGAAAGAAGACTCTTATGCCGCATTTAAAAATGAAGTAATATTGTGAAATAATTGAAAATATATAAGAATAGAAAACAATTTTAAATTTGTTTTCCATTCATATTTAGCCTATTTTAAAATGTAAATGGCAGAGCTGATTTTTCCGCAGTCATTTGTCCAGTCTTCAGTGTCACATGATCTGTCAGAAATCATTCTAATATGCTGATTTGGCACTTAAGAAAATGTCTTACAACAGTTTAAAACAGTTGTGCTGTTTAATATTTCTGTAAACTGAATTTTTCTTAGGATTCTTTGATTACTAGAAAGAACAGGATTTATTTGAAATAGAAATCTTTTGAAACATTATACTTGATTAAGCTACTTGTCAAAATGTTTGGCTACATTTGGTGTTTTTTCTGTTCCTGCGTCTGTAGGTGCTGAATCTGGTTCAGTCCTATGTAACCCTGCGGGTGCCTCTGTTTGTGTCATATGTCTTTCACTCTCCCGTCGCGGTTGGCGGCTGGCAACATTTTGACCTACGTTCTGAGCTGCGGCTCACCTTTGTGTATGACACTGCCATCTTATGGCAAGATGGTATTGGAAGCCCACCAGAGGCTGAGCTACAAGGTAGTATAGATATGCCATAATGCCATATTGGACGCCATGCATCAGAAATTTTAATACATGGTGAATTAAAATAGACATGAATACAAATTAATTTAGAGACAGAATTAATGCTAATGACAGTTACCTGTCTGATGTTTTAATTGTGTGATTATTTTTATAGGTGCCATGTATCCCACCAGCATGAGAATAAATGATGAAGGACGTCTTGTTGTCAACTTCAAGACTGAGGCTCGATTTAGGGGACAGTTTGTAATGTCTCACCCAGGTAATGTGCAGATGGATACAGACCCACACACAGTGTTGACAGGCAATACTTTAACTCTCTTCCACTGTGTTGTCAAACTCTGCCCCAAAGAGATAAATCTATAAGCTACAGTCGCCTAGACTGCGACAGTAAACAAACCGACAGTAAACTTCCTCTGTCAATCAATACCCTACTGACAAACCTTTACTGCCCTCTACTGGTGACATTAATCCCTCAATACGTTTTTCTCCATTTCTAGTTCTTTCTTTCTTGTTATAGATAATATAAATAAATTGGTGTTGAATTGTTGGCCAAAATAAAGTTAAATATGTTATAGCCTGTCTGTAGCATATTATGGCATTCCCCTTTACAAACGCAGTATAGACACACACCAGGTCGTTATAAAAGATCTAAGTCTCAGTTATTTATCTGAGCTCTTATCAATCCGCTTGTAAATTAGTCTAACTGTAAAGTTTAAACGTAGCCTAATCATTAGGTTAGGATCGGGTTTGTTTTGGAGCGCTAGTCAAATGGACTTACGACATTAATTTATCGTGCGTTGCATATTAAAACTACTTAAAAATTACCTCATTGCGATGCATTTCTCACGGATGTCCTAGTATCCTCTATTCTTCCAAACTAAAGATGGTGAATTCTTCGTCAGTCAGCACCAATTCATAGCCTAACTGTTTACATTTCTCTTATCTCCTCCACTTCATATTGGTCACGCGTAACTTTATTCGGGCGTGGCCTCTGATTGGTCGATGAGTTGCATACTGGCAAGAGATATGATTTCTGTAGATAAAAATATATATATATATATATTTGTAGATAGAAAATTACCAAATAATAATAACAATAATAATAGATTTAATTTGTTTATAGAGTAAATTATTAAAGCAGCAGTCCTTAACTTTTCGCGCTCTAGTGGTTACTACATGAGTCGTGCGGAATAACATTGTAGCCGGAGCTACTTCTATCTGTTTATGGTAGTCTATGACGAGTCACGCAGGTACTGGGCTACTCCGCAGCAGTACGACCCGAGCCAGTCTAAAATAGTCCGAATTCAGGATGAGACAAAAACACGGTTTGGAAAATTGACTAATTATGTACTCGCTCATTTTATAATTTTTGTCATGTGCAAACCCCTTTTCCTGAGCATGTTATTGGCCAAGACTTTTCGTCCCTGGAACAAGCTTCTCATCTGTTGCAATCCTCTATATAAAAAGTAGATGGCATCATAAAGCCCCAGATGATTGCTTTTAAAATATATTATTTGTGGTTTAAACCATTTTGCCCAAATAGAAGAAAAAAAAATCAGGTAGTATCTTTAAATGTGTGATTGAATGCAAGTGAGAGTGAATATTATTTAATATAATGTTACTAAAATGTATAAAAACTGGTTTTGATTTTTTTCTGAAGTTATATTTATTTGGAATTTGACATGTCTGGGATGTGTATTGGCTTTCAGGAACCACTTTGTCCTCTATGGTAATGTCAGCGGACCACCCTGGACTCACATTCACTCTCTCCCTGGTCAGAACTGAGCCCACTTACAACCAGCCCATGCAACAATGGAGCTTTGTTTCTGACTTTGCTGTAAGTTTAGTCCCATTTTTATTTGTACTTTCATTTACATATTGTCAGTCATACACTTCATGGATGTTGGTTATACATTTTATGAATATTAAAAAGGTAAACTGACTGTATGTGCATGTAGGTGAGAGACTATTCCGGCACCTATACTGTGAAGATGATTCCATGTAGCGCTTCACCTAACGGTGAGTTCAGCATACCCCCTGTGTGTCACCCGAGGGAGCCCCTCACCTTCGACATGGACATCCGCTTCCAGCAGGTTGCTTTTAGCTTCTTCATTTACCTTTACATTATGATAGTAATGTAGTTGACATGTTTCTTATTCATTCATCTACAGATCTACTATAAGGTTGTTACAGTGTAAGGTGTACTGTTATAGTATACCTTACATGTTCATCTAATCCTGTCAATCAAAACGAATACACATAAAGCATAAACACCTGCTGGTTTTGTGCTGTTTCTCAGGTGAGTGACCCTGTAGCAGCAGAGTTTAGTCTGAACACACAAATGTTCCTGCTGTCGAAGAAGGAGCTGTGGCTCTCTGATGGCTCCATGGGCTTTGGAGAGGGCACAGACACTGCCTTCATGGAAGGTAATAGACAAGAACAATAATAATATAATTATTTCAATTTAGTTTAGGTGAAAATGATTGAATTCATGATTCATTCAGTCCCTGTATTGAGTGTAAAACTAATTGAATCAAATTGGTTCTCCTCTAGGTTCTAAGATCTTTGGGCGTGTGATGGTGGACCCAGTGCAGAACCTGGGTGATTCTTTCTCCTGCAGCATAGAGAAAGTGTTCCTTTGTACTGGTGCGGATGGCTATGTGCCAAAGTACAACCCTACAAATAAAGAGTATGGATGCCTGGCTGATGCTCCATCCCTGCTTTACAGACTCAAGATCCTGGTATCTGATTTTTTTTTTTTTTTTACCTTTCATACAAACATTAATTGTATATGTGAATCCTACCTCTATGTGGATGTTGATTTGAATAGAGGAGGATCAAAGTGTCATTGAAAATGCTTATACCATTTTATAAATTTAATGTCTGCAAAAATTATTATATGGTTTAAAAGAAATCTTCAAACCCTCCTGGTTTTACCCTTTTTTTAAACATATATACTTTGGGTAGTTGCACCATATGACATTTACAATCTGAACTAAACTTGCCTTGTCAAGGCCAAATTAATTATATTATATTAAGAAACTTATTGAGCTTGGCACGGTCTTGAAGGACTGCAGTTCCTCTATGATATAATTTCCTCTTTTGGGGGGTGTTTTTCTGCACATTTTTGTTGCACCATAAGATTTTGATTTGTCATACAAAAGGTTTTCAAATATGAATAAGCCTTGAAGCAGTTTTGATGGGTTTTTTTTTCAAAGGAATAATAATAAAATATAATTTAATAATAAATGCTTATTATTATTACTGGATATATATATATATATATATATATATATATATATATATATATATATATATATATATATATATATATATATATAATTGTTATATGATAAAATTTGGTTTTGAAAATTAAAAATTAAACCCATGCTCATCACAGATTGGGTGTTTTCAAGTAATTGTATGTACATTTTGTACATCACCAATTAACATATTGGTCTTTAAACTTAAGGACAAAGCTCAGCCAGAAACTCAGGCCACCACTTTTGGAAATGTTCAGTTTGATGCCAGCTTGGCTTTGGATACACCTGAAGCCCTGCCTTTGGTCAGACAATCTGGATCAGATGGTTTCACCCTGTCATCATCCCCCCTCTTCCAGGTTAGAAACTCACCATGTTTTATAACAATAGTGAGAAACCCAAAGGTGCCCAGTTTTCATCTAGAATACTAAGAAAAAATGTTTAATTTCTCAGGTTGCTGCTGGCCGTGAATGGTTCATCCACACCATCTACACCCTCCGTTCTAGAGAGAACGCCAACCGAGGCATTGGTAAAAGAAGCCTTGAGTACCACCACGCTGTATCCTCTGCCGTAGCTGACCTTGGCACCCAATCCCGCAATCGCCGTGCAGTACCTGACCCAGAAGCTTTTAACATCGGTGCTGAGAATAACCGAGGCACCAACATTCAGCATATCACCATCGACCGCTCAAACCGACTCCGTGTGAGCCAGCCATGGGGTCGTGAGACTGACCTAGAGCACCCCCTGGTGGAGGGGAGTATGGGTAAAGGGCCTGGTTCAGATTTTTCTCTTCCCGCTGGCATGTCCACATTGCTCGGGGTGGCTGGGCTCATCCTGCTGGTATGTCTGGTTGTAGTTCTAGTGGTTCTCTTGATGCGACGCAAGCGGAAAGAGAAAAAGTACCTACCTTATTCCACTTCGTCCTGCACAGCATACAACAAGCAGCCCACAAGACACAATGTGGACAGCTCTGAGGTTTAATTAAACCACTTCTGTTCCTGGCATGTCATTTAACATGCCAAAACTTATTCTCACCATGGTGCTTTCTTGTCAAGAAGCAGCGGAAGGTATGGAGATGGAAATATTTTAAGATCTAAAGCCAAATGACACCATCCAATATATGCCTTTTTTGGGGGGGAAGGTTTCACAGCTTCAATGAAGAAATCTTAACTCCAAGACTCCTCATACAACCTGGTCAAACAAAATGAGGTTGCTTGTTGCCTTTCTCTTAAGATTAAGTTTGAGCTTCATAGTACTAATTTTATTTTAGCGTGCTCCAATCAGTAGATCTGTGAACCATAATTGGCCACAGGAAACCCGATCAGACAAACAGAGTGAATCTGTGCTTCAGCTTTTGTCAAACTCAAGTACTGCTCAACCCATTTGATTTTTTTTTCCAAATTAAAAAAAAAAAAAAAACCTCCACAACTAATTATATAAATAAATAGAATAATCAAATGGTAAATTTACCCCCAGCATGAATGTCATATGTTGGGGATCAATAGCCAAAAACAGCAATGTCAGCAGTTACCCAAGCAATTTAAATGTTCAGGATCATAGTGTCTTTTATTTTAATTTTTTTTTTAATCAGTCCATTTTAATTTCATTCGATATGTAACAGTTCTTCTTCTAAATGTGTGTGTGTGTGTGAGATTTAAGCAAATTGAAAGATGCAAGAACTGGCTTCTTCAAACATTTATGTAATAAATGTATCTATTTTTATATGTTCCATGACATGAACTGCTGTGTACAAGAGCACGGGCCAGCGTTCCCACATGATCGATGTGTTGCTATGCATAGGGAGCGTGATGTTCAAGTTCATAGCTATTCAGAATGTACTTATTTTTATACATTTTCAGGATGTTAAAATGTGGTTCAGAATCACACATTAATTCTGTGTGTACATAGTTGCCTATTCTTTATCTGAAAAAGGAGAGACTGGTGTTAACAAAAGGTAGTACATGATAAAATACACCCTGATAAAACTTGAAAACTTGTGAACCACACGTACATGTTTTTTTTTCCATGTTAAAAAATCATTACAGATTTACAAAATAGAGGCAAAGAATGCTGAATATTCAAATTATAAATTTAAACCGAGACTAGCATTTTATTTTTTCCATTTTATTTTGTGGCTTCCCAATTAGTGATAATTCTTTCAATTTATTGTTTAATGTTAGTTATTTTTCAATGTATTAAAATGTAATTGTTAGACACAAACCAGCCAACATATTGTAATTTAAATCTCACCTTATATTGGAAATCCCTAACACCAAATAACACCAGGACAAAAAAGTCTGTCAGCTAATACACCATTAGCATTGCGTAAAAAATAATAATAATATGACAGAATATGTTTTTGAGAATGTTTTTGAATATGTTTCTTTTTTGCTGATTAAATGAATTCTTTCAAGATACTTGTTTCATTATAAAGTGCCTGTTAAGTGTTTAAAATATAAATGCCTACTTCTATAACCTGTGACAAGTTGAATTTCTGTCATTTAACATGTTCCTGTGTCTAATTCCAAGTGCAAACCAAGTGCATTGATAAAAGAGCTGTGGTTGCAGTTGAAGCTTACTTATAGGGACCGATATCCATCAGGACACCATTCATTTGGGGTGTAATATTAACCCATAATGTTCAATGCCATTGAAATTACAGTTCTGAAAACAAATCATCAAAGATTCCATATGTTGCAATGTCAGTAATCTCCTGAAGTATCATCTTTATTGAGATTATCTTAAAATGTACATTTCTTTCAGATTCATTAAAAAAAGATATAAAGCATCAGGGTCTGGGGGCACAAAGAAAAAAAAAAGATTTGAGAAGAAGGGAAACAATATAGGCACAGCTTTGAATCAAAAGACATGCTTGGAAAGCCTATTGATATATACATCAGAAGCCACCAACGGTGTTGCAACACTTCAAGTGTCCTCTTGGCTTAAGAATGGTAGTTAGTAAAGCTATTTTATTTTACACACACAGTAAAGTTCTATGCTGATGTATTCTGTAAAGATGTATTCTGACTTGAGCTAAAAATCACGGATTATATTTACAACATTCAAAAAAAGTTGCAATGGTAAGGCAATTAGTTTCCAAGAGTTGTGGAACTCCATCTGAAATAAATTATCGAAGTGTCAATAAAATGCATTGAAAGAGCAGTCACACAGAGAATGCTGAAACAAAATAAAATTCCTGAAACTACTTGACCGGCTTTTCCTCCCCTCTATGAAGGCATCTCATACAACACAAAGCCTTTGTAATAATATCTTTATTGTAATAATTCATTTGCGTCGTAAGAAATTTCAAAAAGGTTTCTATGAGAACATACGAACTGCAACACTAAAGACGTCATCTATGGCTGCAAAATAAAATAAATGAACTTAAACTTAAATGAAGTTAACCCTTTCAGTGAGTACCTGACCTCGGCGCTTTCTGTAAATTGATACCTTGCTTGAAAACAAAGGAGAGAAAATAAAACCAAAAACATAAAACACACAAACTTAGAGAATTCTCTTCTCTGTTAAAAACTATCACAGTTCCAGATTCCACCAATAACATTTCATAGTTTCTGATACCATCTCAGACCGTGTAGACTTCTATCCTGCAGAATCCACACCTTAGCCTTAACATACTAGATATTAGATACAAATAAAGGACACTTTTATCAATGTACATAACACTTTATACAGTCTGCATGCTGTCTTACATGCAAACGAAAATAATTTTCAAACAAACTAACTCTTTCACCTAAGTAGATTCACGGTTCAAGCAACTCAAAACCTTTTGATTGCACTACCTAATTACACTTGAGGCCCAAAATAAAACAAATGGAAAACAAGAGAAACCTCGATGTCTATAGGTTTCAGATTATCATGGACCTATATACACCAATAAAAATAAAAATGTTGGCCTCCTAAAACACATCCTAAAAACCCACCTTTGCAGATTTGTGAACATGGAACCTTGTGAAAACGGAACAAAAACAACTGACAAATTCAACAGGCCTGATGCACCCCGAGCCCATGGAATAATGTGCTTTAACACCTCGATGGAGGAAAACGATATCCATGAATCAGAAACTGTCTGAGTGGATGGGTGAGGGGCAGTGTGTATCTTTATAGTACGAATAATGCTGCTCTGTTAGCGCAATATTTACTGGGCTTTCAGCCAATAAGGCATTGTGAGTCCTACAGCCCCTGTTCTGTCCATCTTACTTCGAGTCTGTCAGCTTATACATGAGAATCCCTTGGATCAGCTCTCCCCTGCGTGGGTGCTGTCGTCTAGCAGGAAGCAGTGTAAACTAGCTGATCTGGGAGCTGTGACCTAGTCGCTGTCACACACCAGTAACTAAAATCAAACACCCTCCATTCCTCGGCCTCCCACGAGTCCTGACCAAGCAGAAAAGAGGAAAGAGGTGGGTGTCATTTGGGTCCTTTGCTGGGGGTGTCTGTCTCCGTCGACTGCCGTCCGTCACTCCAGGCCTCTCGTGTGCTCTTCAGTGCTTGCGTTCGCTGCTGATCCACCACCACATAGTCCACCCGCTCATCTGATGCTGAAATACCAGTCCCGTTACTCTTCTTCTGGAAGGTGAAGATATGACAGACAGTCAAAACCGGTCTTGCCAAAAATACCTGTACTTGGATTGCGAGTTGATACTAAAATAAAACAATATGCTACGATTCTTTTCTCCAGTATCACTAATGAATAGAACTGACTTTTTCATTAAAAAAATACTTTACGAATAATTCATTGGAAATGTAAATAATTTTGCACAATATATCGATACAATATCAGTTATCGGATGACATTGGATATTTAACTTTACATAAATGCCAATTTACCCTCTTTTTACATTTATATGACGTTTTCTGTCATGTACCACTCACAAAGTTAATCTTTAAAAATTCTAACAATTAGAACAGTTCAAATATAGCCTAATATTAATAAAAAACCTCAAAATATTAATATTTCATACTGTACAATGCCACTTTTAGCATTTCATTTATTTCAGTTTTTAACATTGTTGTTAAGACATTTCATTTAGAAATATTTTTTAAATAAATTTGCACTTTATTTAGATAATATGTTATATAATTTTAATATCTGACCATTTATCAGTTATCAGTCATAGCATAAATAAGTGAAGGCTTAGACAGACAGAATTATAATATCGGTGCATCCCTAGTTTAAATTAAATGGGCAATACTTGAAAACTACATGACATTGTTGTAGTTTAATTTGAAAATATTAATATTTAACTTTTTAAATAAAGGAGTAGGGATAATTACATTATTTAAAAAGCTAGAAATTAGGGGATGGGGACAATAAACTGGCGCCAGAAGTAATGTAACAGCTGCCACTCATTACAGATCCTCATTACACATAATCCTCAACTGGTGTCTAATAGACTTTGTTAATAAAAAAATGCCAGAGAATGCCCATATTCCATCAAGCTGAGAAAAGAGATTTTATTCCTGCTATATAATGATAAAAAGCTATAGTAGGTGTATAATCATAGAGCCTGAGGATAATAGCACTGGTGTCAACATATATTATGCCCCCCATTGTTACGCTTGTCAGCTATAGACAGTAAAAGCATGAGGTAGTCTGACTCCTGGTGATTAAAACCACACACAAACACATCCATCCATAATAACTTATTTTAAAGTTTGTCTAGTTGTTAGAAATTGTTTGTCATATCTTACCTTCCGAGGAGGAGTTGATTTCCCAGGGTCCAAGTCGAGGTCCAGGTACTCCACCTGCTTGTCTCCTTTGGGCTTCACCATGGGACTCCCACCTCCATCAGCATTCATTGGTGCTCCTAACTTCATGTTCTGAGATTTCAAAAAAATAAAAAATAAAAATGACACAAAAGGTTGAAGATGAAACGTTGGTCAAAAGTCAATGGTCAAAAAGGTCATCAGAATTAGTTATTAAAAGATTTATGCTATTGGTAAATTAATCTACGACAATGTTACTAGGTGATGTAAGTGAACAGTCAGATTTGTTTACATTTCTAATCTACCTATCTACATGTAGTTGTTCACCCAACACTCATTCTGATGATTAAATCGGTACAGAGTTGCTTACCTTCATATCAAAATATGCAGAGAAAAAATAGGTATTTCTAAACGGTTTCAAATTGATCTGAGAGCTTCATGATTCATTAATGATCCATCTAAGTCATTCAAAATAATGCCCCATTAGTTCTACAGGATTCTGCTGAAAAACCACCACTGCAGATGACAATTCAACCTCTAAAAGTGTTGTTTCACCATGGAAAATTATTTCCTTAAATTTCCATGGAGTGAGTCATAAATGTAAGAGGTGTTTATTGCATGATGTGGTTTTTCCAAGCATGTTCTTCAAAATATATTAAACTTTATTTCACTCTGCATTATTCACTAACTCAATACAAACCAAATCATCAAGTGACTGTCAGGGGGAACAACACTGCATTGCTAATATAATGCATACTGTATATAATTGATATAAAAACAATAACAAAATATGGATTAGAAAGATTATCATCTTTGAGCTAAAAAAAACTGGACTGGACATGTACTGTATTTAAAATTCATCTACACTCAAATTAGGTTTCACTCATGTTGAAATGAACGATTGTATACCCAATAGAAAAAAAAGAAAACTTGTCTAATGGCGTTTCTTGCGGAATTTGTCAGGTCATAAACTAAGTTCAGTCTACTTTTGCAACCCTGCTCACCTCATCCAGCTCATCTAGACCTGACACTTCTCTCTTTATAGGAGTGATGGGAACTGTACAGTAGAAGGACTCCTCTCTACAGAATGGAGGAACAAGGAGGAGAGGAGGAGCAGAAAAAAAATCAAAGAGTAAACAGGAAACAAACAGCAAAAGCAAGCAAAGGAACTAGAAATGAAAAATGCAAAACACAGATGAGCCAGACAAAAAGATGCACAAAAGAATGCAAGGAACAGAATGTAGAAAATGAGAAACAGAAAAAGAGGCAGAGAAAATATTTGTCCAGGTATTTGCCAGCTGAGTCCAGTGCATCAAAAGCCACACTGTGCAGTGTTATCAACATCACAGCTGTAAGCTGTTAGGTTGCTTGTTATTTTACAGCTAACGTGCTAACATGTTAGCAAACAAAACAAGCCATGCACAAAAAAGCTCCATATCAAGAAAATGGTCAACTAATAGAAATAAGAATCACATTAATAAACACGAAAGTGGAACAGCAAAGATGCCCCTTCAGGTGAAACCAAGGAAACAAAAAAAGAAATGGAAGAAAGACAACAAAAATAGCAGAAAACCTGGAGAAAAGAAAACTAAAGGTAGAAAAAGCAGTGAGGGGTCCTTCTATCCAGTTCACAAAATATCACCCACCAATTAAAGGGGTCATGAACTTTAGCCAAAATTTAGGGGGTGAAATTTAGCTAAACAAGTTTGAGCCAGAGTCTGATCCCGAATCAGAAGACAACGAGCCTACACCTCAAATATCAAGGATACTCCAGTCTGCGACTGCATGGAAATTAATCATCTTTATTTATATTTATTCCATAGTGTTTAAACAAAGATGCTACAGAAAAGTGTTTCTCATTTTCAGTTGAAATATTTGGCAACTGTGAAACATTTATGTGTATTACATATACTTTTCAAGTCTTGGTTTTGACAAATAAAGTTGAAATACTTGAAGTTATCACTGCTATATTTGACAGGATATCTTATGGTGTTGTGTGTAAACGAATTATGAATACACAAAATCGTTCATATAGTTATTGTTCATCATTTTCAGTGAAGTGAAAGTAAAGTGAGTACATATCAAACGATCTGTAATAGGCAATCAATAGTGACATATGGTAGAACCAGTGTTGGGCAAGTTATTTGAAAAAATATATAAATATATATTAAATAGCTACTAATTACATCTTCAACAGGTTAATAAATTACTGTATTAACTACTCTAAAAAGTATTGCATTACTTATTACTTTCTAAATCACATAACAACCTTGACCAGTTGAGCAATTCAATGATTGAAATGAAACTGCTCATTTAATTATTTTAAATAAATACAATATTTTAATAAATTATTCTTGAACTGACCAAAGTATTTAAAGGGACAACGTTACATTTTATCATTAGACGTTTCATTTTAATGTTAAATCCAATATTGTTTAATATAGATTTATGATATAGTCTATATGGTATTTAATGCAATTACATCAGAAGCAACTAATTAAATTACAGAAAAAATTAAGAGTTATCCCTTACTTTACTTTTTCAAGGGAAAAGTAATTAAATTACAGTAATTAATTACATTGTGATGAGATACACCCAACACTGGTTAAATCATTGTTACTTGTGTGTTCGCCATTAGTATTGTCATATCTAATATAGTTGGCACTGCATCATCTTTTATTTTCAGTCTCTCTGAAAAGCTTAAATGAAGTGAACAAATAAACAGTGTCTTATTGACACGGTCTGGAAGTTCATCAATGCTTTCCTAATGTTCGGATCACAAGTAAGGCAATGCAAAGACTGTTTTCCAACAACATCTAGGAATCTAGGAGGCATCTCTATTGTTATCTTGCTCGAGTAATCCTGTGTTTGCATTACTATCGGATTTACTCACCCTCTACTACATGCACAAATAGGTGGGCGGGGCTAAAGAGGCAATGATGTAGAAGTAGGCTTTGATCGCACTATGACGTCATACTGAGACAAAATTTGAAGCGGGTCGTTTTGGCAGGCTTTTTTTCCAATAAAAGCTGTTTTTGGACTAACAAAGTTTTGAGTTCTGAAAGTTGCAGTATATATTTTTTATAGTACAATGACATCTTATCTCGCAAAAGATCAGGGAACATTTGATTCTTCAATTCATGACCCCTTTAAGATTTCTGGGAACTTTAATTCTCTATCTAGCCTTTGTCCCTAATAACGAAAAACAACAACACTGAATAGATTGTATATATGTATAAACATACACACAACAGAAAACAGTATTAATATTAGTAATAATAATATTTTACAATTTTGCTGTTTTTACTGTATCTTTGATCAAATAAATGCAGCCTTGGTGAGCATCTTTGGGAAAAGAGACTTCTTTCAAAAACATACCGACCCCAAACTTTACTTCTAAACTTTTAGTTTTTATATACATATATACATACTGAATGTATTCCAATTCTGACAGCATTGAATGTATATTTTTGAGGAAAAGTTGCAGTGGTGTTTTTTTTTTTTTTTCATTTTTTACATACTGGTTCATCTGAAGAAATATTAGCGTGTTGCATGGATACATAATTCTCATCACAGTCGTCGGAGTCGCTGCTGGAGGCAGTGCTATGCCCCGAGGACGGTCTGGGGGCCGTGGTACACCTAGAGGGGCTGAGCAGCAAGACAACATTTACACTGCTGCTCGCTCACTCTCACACACATGCGCGCGCACACACACACACACACACACACACACACACACACACACACACACACACACACACACACACACACACAAAGAACAGCAACACAAACTCTGGCTGTCTGGATTAATGCATGTTCTGAGCTGGACGTCTTTAGCTGATATTGCGGAACCCAAAACACACTAGCAATCACAAAAAACCACACACACTTTGAACAGCCTTCAAGACACATGAGCCACGTGGCACCTACATCAATTTACTCAATAAATAATTCAAGAACACGATTCATGGCATCATTGGACTGTCATCATTACCACTTTAACTATTATGTGGTGCAAGATAGCCATGACAGTCAAATAACTTATAATGGTGACGTTTTACTATCATCACTACTATTTTACTGTAATGACATGTCAGGACAAGACTACAGGAATGCATGAATGATTAGTTATTTAGCCTGTGGTGTCTGTTGCGTGGAGGCCATGCAGAACCATGCTTAATTGCTGATCTGTTTCAGAAGAAACATGCCCAACACTTACTCCCTCGTGAAGGATCTGGTCACGGGGGAACGGACCGGTGCCGTATACTCTTCCCACTCAGGTAAAGGCTTGATCTCCAAAGGGGCCGGCTTAACTGCAAGAAAAACACCAGTTTAATTCTGAAAAATGTTCAGATGACATAATACCAACCAAAGGTTCGGCCTAGTATTGTAAACATAATGATAGTAATTTAAAAAATATTAAAAAAAAAAAAAAAAAAAAAAAAAAAAAAAAGAATAAATTACAAAAACTCTTTCCCATTGATGGAATTTTACGACAATCCATGTTTTCACTGTTATCCGTTAGGGGGCACTATATTGCATCTTCTGAAAAAGTACAGAATCTCCAGATCAAACCACAGACGAAAAGCAGCAGAAACAGGCGGTAAAAGCATTGCTTAAGCATGTTGTAGTATTTGACAAAGACGTGATTTTCTCAGCTTTTTGTTCAAAATGTTGCTTTTTTTGAAGCAAAGTGTTGATTAAAAAAAATTAATCCTTCAATGCATTTGAGACTTTCACCTCCAATGCTTATGGCTGCCATTTCAAAAAGCAAAGCCACAGCTAAATAAAGGGTAAAACGCGTGATAATCATACACATCCTCTTTTCTGCATTTTCTCTCATATAAGAAGCATCTGATTCAGTTATCATCACAGCTGGCCCGACACTTTGTAGAGCTGAGAAGCGCCCAATCTGCCAACTGAGGAGTAGCTGTAGTTGGCTGAAATGCACACCAGCTGGTGCCAGAGTGTGAGGGAAGAGAGCACAGACTGGTATGCATCTCAAGGCCCTAAGTGAACTTTTTGAGCACATAATGTGGCTTGAGGAATA
This sequence comes from Meda fulgida, assembly GCA_030578275.1. Lineage (NCBI taxonomy): Eukaryota > Metazoa > Chordata > Actinopteri > Cypriniformes > Leuciscidae > Meda > Meda fulgida. Next base: position 28,535,646 of record CM060616.1, on the reverse strand, counting down.
AATAAAAAAAGTGCTTACTCTAAAACACTAGATGGTGATTCATCTATATGGGACAACTGTTGTATTATTGTACCACTGTACAATATTCTACTAATATATGGAATTGTGATGACAAGAAATGCATCACAAAATGTATTAATTCATTTTTTTGTTTCAATCTAAAGGTGCACAGTATTTTTTATTTTCTTTGCACTGCTCTGAAGGCATTTTATTTAACATGTGGCACTGCATAATTTACTTCAGAGCCTCCTTAACTTTGGGGTTCAAAACGGTCCAAATAGATAACATCACCAGTGTTTCCTTCAACGCATTTGAGATTTTCACCTTCAATGCTTATCACTGCCATTTCAAAAATTTAAAACATATTAATAACACATAATTAATAAAAAACTATCTTTGGACACACTGATGGCAGATACACTACCGTTCAAAAGTTTGGGGTGGACAATTTTGTCAAGACACTATTGATTTTATTCAGCAAGGATGCATTACATTGATCAAAAGTGAAAGAAAATCTTTTCTTTCACTTTTGATCAAAGTCCTCAGTACAAATATTCAGCAGTACAACTGTTTTCAACATTGATAATAATAAAAAAAAAAATAATTAAAAGTTAATTCAGCACCAAATCATCATATTAGAATCCTGTGATCATGTGACACTGAAAACTGGAGCAATGATGCTGAAAATCCAGCTTTACCATCACACGAATAAATTACATTTTAAAATATATTTAAATAGAAAACTGTTATTATGAATTATAATAATCTTTCATAATGTTATTGTTTTTGCTGTATCTTGAGCATAAGAAACTTGTGAAAAAAAAACAAAATCTTACTAACCCCAAACTTTTGAACAGTAGTATATCTTTGGACACCCTGATGGCAGATATATCCTGATGCCATTAAATAAAGCAGTATCAGGAAGCTCCCAAGATTCTAACCAGACACCTGAATTGCTCTTCAGACTATTAATCATGATAGGATTCATCCGCCCACTGCCAGCTCTTGTCAATATGACTCAAAAATGCTTCTGCAAATGTGTTGGTTAAGTGTTTATGATGTTCATGACTCGTGGAGTGAGTGAGCGGTTTGAAAGTGAAAGGTGTTTGTAGAGACTCATTAATCAGTTAGTTTTACCTGCGATATCAAGAGTGTTAGTTTCTCTGCCAGACACAAGCATCACTCAACCAGAACCTAGAAACCTCAACTAACACAAATTAATTTGCTTTAAAACCAGGTGACCAACCATTTAAGAAACAAATCCAAAAGCCTTCAGATGGACCGGAATCTGTGCACACAACAGACAAATGCAACGGATAGACATCAGTGGTAACTATGAAACTGAAGTACCTTCACACACTGCAGGTAGTGAAGCTATGCGTGTTTGTATGATAGACTATGTTCATACAGTTAGTCTTTGGGATTGGAAGCCATTTTTACAAATGAATTGTGTCAAATTGTTCTGATCATACAACAACTTACAGTAGCACAAGAAGCTTGAATATGGTCTCTGTATGAAATAATAACCTGTCAAGTGCTTTTTATTCTATAAAGGTGTGAATAACAGTGCCTAAAGTAAATATTTAGTAAAATATGTGATTATAAGTCCTTAAAATGTGTCACTTTGGGTATAAAATGCATTTCTCACTCTAATTCATACCCAAATTGTGTGTAAACAGAACTGTATTTAGTACTAAGCAGTCACCAATATGATCATGTTTATGTTATGACCAAAAAACAATAAATGGCTGAAATTAAAGTTTAGATTTAGATTCAATAGAATGTGTCATGTGTACACACACACACACACACACACACACACACACACACACACACACACACACACACACACACACACACACACACACACACACACACACACACACACACACACACACACACACACACACACACACACACACACACACACACACACACACACACACACACACACACACACACAATATTAACAGCTACCAACAAGAGAGATTACCATATTATTTTGCTGTGTGAAGATAGCCATATTCTCAGTTTATAAGTAGACATGCAGTGAGGCCAGACTTTGATGAAATGTTTGATTTTTTTCCCATTAAACATTGTGTTAACAATTAGAGCTTGCTGGAACCTTTAAAAAATACACCGCAGACAATGAAAGTAGCATTCTGTCGAGGTACGTACCCTTACGCCGTCTTGAGAATTCACCTATGGTTTGGGAGTCGGTTCGCTCAAGACCGACTGCTCTGTTTATTTTAGGGCTCTGACCTGAATTGGTGAGAGAAAACTTCTTTGTTACATGTCTTCTTTAGAGAAATCGGTCTTGTGTTGTCTTCTAAACTTCACACCCATGCAATTTAGCACAATCACGGCCACCTCCATCACCTGGCCTCCTCTCTTTTTCTGCACAATATGTGTTGGGCTGCTGCCATGGCAACAACTCTTCATGCATTTAAGACATGCGACTAACAAGGCTTTCCCACATAGACGGACTTGGGCGAGACATGCACAGGGTTAAACAGACACACGTGGCTGAGTAAAGCATTCACATACCGACGACACGCCAGCATGTGGCTCAGCCAGACAGAAGGGTTCAGTAATGTCTTTGCAATATTAGAAAAATTAAACCAACATTTTTTTTTTCTGCTGTACGCATGTAGATGCCACAAGAAAACACAAGTCAACAGTGATGATGGCACAATTAAACAGACCAAAAACAAAAGACTAATGATTTATTTCCAAGATTGAAGTAGATTTGAGTGTTCAGGTTCAGGGAAAAGTTAGAAAAAAGAAGAGATAGAAACCAGACAGAACAGATACTAAAATTTGAATTAAGCCAAAAAACTAATATAGAGTAGCCAGTAAAAGGATAATGAGCAAAGACAAACACACTAAGACACAAAGTAGCCAACAACTGCCTATAAAAAGCCACCAAAGCCATTTGAATCACACCATGTTTAGCAAAAGCTTGCAAATACACAACAAACAGAATAAGCTGTGGCCTGAAGAGCAGCAGAAATGACTCCTTTTACAATACACTGGACATTTGAGAAGAATGAGAAGAGTGAAAATTGTGCTTGGCCCCTGTTTAAAGAAATTTTGAAAACTGATTTTAAAGAAGACCTATTTATTACCCTATAGTACATACACTACTTGGCCAAATGTTTGTGTGGACAACCTAACATCATACCAGTATGTGCTTGTTGAACATTTAAATTTAAACCATTGGCATTATGTTGCAGTAGCTATGTGTCCATGCATAGTTGGAATTTAATTCACGCAAAACAAACAAAAAAAATTTATAATGGAAAAAAAATTGCAAATGATGCAACTTTCCATCCATTCAAAAGAATAAAATGGTCATGAGTAAAGAAATGGCATTTGGAGTCTTTTATTAATGGTGCAGTAAATTGAAAGTGCATTGGACCGAGCACCACAACAAGCTTGTAGCCAATCAGTAGTAGGGGGCGTGACCACTCATGAAGGGGGAGGAGAAAGAGTGAGCAAGAGGGAGATTTGAAGAAAAGAGAGATGGCTGAGAGAGAAAGACATCACAAAAGAGAAAGACTCAAAGGAATATTACTGGAAAATGAAGGGTTATGATGAGGCAAGAGCTTTAGAACCCGCGTTAATATTAGACAAGCTTTCCAGCGCTGGAGAGACCTAAGCGGGAAGGGCTGAAAACGGACGACGAGGCTGTGTTGTTTCTGCTCTGTACGCGTGTAACATTGGTTTTGAGTGTGTGCTGCTGAACACACTCTTGCATTGCATGTTCGTGCATTTTGGGCAGTGCGATGAAGGGAGGGGGGTGTTTGTTTGGTTGATTTCAATTATTGTTTAACTACAATTTTGAAAAACCGCATACTGCATCTTTAAATGTATTAAATGTCTTGAAGGTTTAGAGCACGCTTCAGGTTTGCTACTGATCGATGGCAGATGCATTATGTCTGAGTGACAGATTGTCAGAGGTAATATTAGCCAATCATCTGTGCTAATTATTTAGTCACATGACTTGAGGCGACGTCACAATACCTTTTTTATATGCATCAAGCTATTTATTTGGTAAATGTGTTTTCATGGTAGTCTATGAGCATATCTAATTACATTTTTGGGAACACTGCAAGAACATTGCATTGCTGTTTGATAATATGCACCTGCTAGTCAAAGGTGTCTCTGAAATAACCAAACCTGCAAATTATACTTGGTGTAAGCATAGTTATGGCCATGGGGTGCATCTCTGAATGCAAGTTTCTGCCTCTTGCATTAGTCAGCGCTCAGAAATGGTAACAAGAATGAGCAGAGAGCTGCTGCCACTAATGTTAGGATCAATAGTGCTGTCCCAGCTTCCTGCTGATGATTCGGGCCTGCTCGTGCAACTTTTAGCACGTCCCCTTTTTCTCTCAGACCAGATTGAAATTCCCCTCGCAGGTCTGGCCATCAAAGAGGTCTTTCACTAAGGCACAATGGGGACAGAGGTGACCGCTCCAGTCTAACAGCGCAGACAGGCTCCCTCATACCCAAGGCTCAGAGTCTGTGGACAATAGCTTCTTTCATTTGTGAGGTCACATGCTAACGATTAAAAGGCAAAGGCCACTGAAAAAGCAGTGCAGACTAGTTCGCAAAGCAAGTTGAAAGATCTGCAATGTAAGTTATTATGACCGTATGACGACGAGCAGTCTGAGAACTTGATCAACGTTAGTTTCAGAAGAGTTTCATGCGGACGAGATGTTTCATAAGCATGGGCCGCCTCCTGTTAGTGAGAAATGTGTTAATGAGAGTTGCTGTGCTGAAGAGATGCAAGCACCATACACATTCACACACTAATATCACCCACCACAAAAGAAACAAACCTCAGGGCTCACCTTTACGGTCAGGTTTGAGGTTGCGGTCTACAGGTGGCGGTTGGCATTCAGTTATGTGCATTGGTCTGCGTGGCGGGGTCTTGGGGCTGGAGCGGAAGCCCATGTGGGCTGGAGGGGGCACCTGTTTTCCGAGAGAGGAAAACTCCACTGTGCCTGGTGTCATGGGCACGTAGTTGGGCTCCTGAATGGGTTCTGAAAGGCTGCCGGAGCGGTGATGTGACGAAGAGTGGACGCTCATGGGCACATAGTTCTCATCCATCTCCTCAGTGGAAACACCTCCTACTGGCAATATGCCTTTATTCTTCTACATGCATCAAAGAACAGGGAAGAAACTGTTAGGGATAATTGAGACTCTTGAAAGACGGGACAGAGGATTTTAGAATAGATAAATATAAAATGTATTAAGTAAGAAAACTTACAAAATAGTTGTTGAAGCTTTCATTAAAATCAAACGAACAACTTTTGTCTGGGGGAAAGGGACGGGGTATATCATAGCAGTCTTGAGATCCGTAATCTGTGAAATAAATACAAAATAACTGAAAAAAAAAAAAAAAATCATAGACCTCTCTTATGCTCACCAAGGCTGCATTTATTGATCAAAAATATAGTAAAAAACAGTATAGTAATAATGTGAATTATTACAATTTTAAAGAACTGATTTCGGTTTTATAAAATTTAAAATAATTCAGCATCATTACTGCAGTCTTCAGTGTCACATGATCCTTCAGAATCCTTTTAATATGTTGATTTGGTGCACAAGAAACATTTCTTATTCTTATCAATGTTGAAAACTGCTACTAATTTTTTTGTAGAAACCCTTTTTCAGGATTATCAAATAATAGACTTAGTTCAGAATAGATAGTTCAAAAGAACATTTATTTTAAATATATATTTTTATAACAATGTGAAAGTCTATACTGTCATTTTTGGTCAACTTAATGCATCTTTGCTGAGTAAAAATATTAATTTCTTTAAAAAAAATTATTACTGTCCCCCAAACATACATGCATACATACATAGTTATGGTGTCTGGTTGTGCATTATTATGGAGGCATATGTGAAGAAGGGAGTGTATGTAAACAAGATGTTGCAATACCCCAAACAACACTAGAGGGCCCCACTCATGACTACATGACTCTATTGTTGCAGCACAAACAGCTTGATGGCCTTCAATTAAAATATCCTGAGAGAATGATTTGTGAGGCAATGAGACAATCAATATGTAGGATCCCAAAATAAAGATATTCACAGTACATTCTGGCCAACTGTAAGAAATCAAATATATAATCATTTTTATAAAAATAAATATTTGTCAAGGTTTTGGCCCTAAGCCCTGTCTTTTCCAAATTCCAAGAGATCCCATCCCATTATTTACACCACTCGTACATTACTCCTTTATTCGCTTTGTTATAGGATACTTACCACATATCTGTCAAACAGACAGAACAAACCTGTAGTAAAGTAAATTACTACAATGCAAAATGCCTTACAGTCCCACATATTTATTTTACAATAAATATAATTATTATACACAAGCGTTCAGAGGTTTGGGGTCGCACTCTTATGCTCACTAAGGTTGCATTTTATTTGATCAAAATTCGAAATATTATTACAATTAAATGAAATTTAATTACAATTAAAACAACTGTTTTCTATTTTAATACATTTTAAAATATATTCTTGTGATGGCATTTTCTGCACCCATTACTCCAGTCTTCAGTGTCACATGATCCTTCAGAAATGATTCTAATATGCTGATTTTGGTGCTCAAGGAACATTTCTTATTATTATCAATTTTGAAAACAGTCGTGATATTTTTGTGGAAACTCTGATTTTTTGGGGGGATTATTTAATGGAGAGTTCAAAAGATCAGCATTTATTTAAAACAGAAATGTATTGAAACAAGTATGTATTGTAATAAGTATTTGTTTATTTTTAAAGAAAAAAGTACTCCATTTACTCAACCATTATATAGTTCTGCATGGAGTCAGTATTTAACATACTGCTTTTTCATCTATTCACATTATCTAGAAGCCAAAGTGAAGGTCCCTGCATTCATAATTAGACTTCTTTAGATTTGTAGCTTATATTGTTACTGAACATTTGCTTTAAAATTTCATATCCTCTCACCTTTGCGCAGGTGTGAAGAATCCATTGTACCAATAGTGTTGCTTCTTAGTGCTTTGTTCCCTCCTGCACTAGATGGCACACAGTAATTCCCATCCGTCTCAGACACTGACCGTGGCACCACATACGTGTCCGTGGGCGACCGCTCAGGTGGGACTGATCCAGAGGTCAGTAAAGGCTTGGGCGGGCGAGGGGGCGGTACCACGTCTGAGGCCCCTGAAACAGCCTCCACCCCGGCTGTACGGGGAACCTGGTAGGTGCAGTTGCTTCCAGGTGTGGGTGGAATATCATAGCTGACTGACAAGTTCCGTAACTGGGCTTCAAAGGAGGGTTTACGACCAGGCGTGTTAAAGACATAGAGTTCACCAGGCTCACTGTCAGGAGCGGGAGGGGAGGATGCCGATTTCGGCAGCAGCACAGTGTCCTGAGAGTAACTTCGGGGCAGGTGGTACAGGCCCTGCGAGTCGGCCGACAACGACTGCCCGCGTGAAGGAGGAGAATCGTAGAGCCCAGTGGCATGCTGGGTAGGAAAGTAACCATTGATCGAGGCGTGCTTCGAAAAGGAGGAGGTGGGCGTGTAGTGGGAAGGGAGGTTGTCATTACAGTCGGGTTCGGAAGAGGTAGACTTGGAGCAGTCGCCATGGGCCCTGCAAAGATACCGACTGTCAGTTAAATAACACAAACTGAATATATTACAACAAAATTGCTGTTCATCACTACAAAGATGAAAAACACCTCTTCAAACACATACCACGCTTTTCATGTCAACATGCTGCCTGAAAATAACTTTCTTCATTATGAAAATTGCAATACAAATTAGACTTACCGGTAACTTCAATATACAAATCTCTTTGAATTAACTGGCATTTAAAATGTATAATGTACAGTCAGACGGTCATTACTGCATAATAACTGAATCCTAAAGTGGTTTTATTTGAAATAATCAAAAGGTGACTATTATGCAACTTATTACACAGCAACTTGACATTTAAAGGGGCATTCAATAGTTTGGTGCTAATTTAAAAAGTTGTACACATAAAAAAAAATAAAAAGTGCTTTTGTGAAGAGTAACTTGAATGGTGTATATTAAAATGAGATAAAGACTGTCACCTATAAAAACTTTCTAAATAATTATATATGGTGCAGATCACCCCTCTCAATGATGAAATGGTGCGACCTGCTGTGTTTCACTAAACGTTGAAAATAATAAATCACGCTTATTGGCTGCTGCCTTCTGTATATGCTAGTAGCATAGTGTAGCCTGGTAATGTGATGAGTGAAAATTACATAATGGTACACATCTATTGTCATGTCTAACCAGCGGAGAATCAGTACCTGTACAGTCGAAGATGCTGAAAAGGTCTGAAGTCAAAAGAAAGAAAGACTGAGAAAGACTAAAACGAGTGTAAACATCGGTAAGGCGCACAGGAAGTGGAAAGACTTTATGACGGAGAAAATCCTAAGCAGTGATGCCCATATTGATTCTTTTTTGTTGGACATGTAAAGGGAATTAATTATAGAACAGAACACTCTCTAAAACTCACTACTATCATGCTGATCCACAGCGATAGATGGCAGTGCAGCGTCTAACACCACTGTGGCATCTGTACAGTCCATGAAGAACAGCAATACCAATGCAAGCTAAACAACTCCTAAATGCACCTTTACAAAAAAAACACCTCAAATTTTGATTTGTGTTGTTAGAAGTATTATGATAGTATAGACAACAGTGTCATTGAAGACCAAACTAGTCGAGTGCCACGGACTGGTTGCCAGTGACCAGGGAGAATGGTCAAATATCCAGTTTAATGATCATTACACAATATTTTACCACAGATGGCAACGTTTAACCAATCGTTTTGGAGTGTGTGTAATATTAAGCTTCTAGATATACAGCTAGAACTGGCAAGGTTAGTGCCAAACAACCATGCACATCACATTTCACACAAGTCCCAGTTAAAACTATGCATACACAAATACCAACCTATTTTGCTCAGTAAAATATTTGTTTAAGTAAGTTATTGTAATAAGTGTGCAGGCTGCTGGTCAAATGTGTGTGGTTTAGTACTGCATTCTTCACACTGATGCTCTTCACTCACTGACTGTCAGGAGCAGCGCTCCGGCTCTCACACTCCTCCAAAAGCAGGTATTCCTGCTCCTCCTCCCCTAGAGAAAGAGGAGCGACTGGACTACACCACACACAAATACACACAATGAGCCCCTTATATCCAGATTTTCACTCATAGCACCTTAATGGACCGAGGAGCCTCTTAGTAGAGGTGGGCGGCATTCACATTACATAACACTAGGTTTAAGAACAAACTAAAAACAGTAACAGACCTACATTACAAATTATTGGATGAGCCACGTTCTAAAATCTGTGATGCAGTGTGATGTGTTTCAACCTTACCTGTTAGGCTCAGGTTTCTTGCTCTCACAGTTGAGTAGCCAAAGGTAGTCTTGAGGCTCATCCAGACTGGAGGAGGACCCCAGGGGTCTAATGCTGACGGGCTGGTAAGGAGGAGGCAGGTTGGCCAGTGCAGAAGCCCCTAAGGCTCCTCCTGGCCCTCCACTAGGGGCCATATCCACCACCAGACCCCCTGGAACATTTACTTGGTGAGAGACCTTTGTGGAGTCTTTAGAAAGAACAGAGAGGAGAAATTAACATTAGGCTTTATACTTCAGGAGATCACAAGCTTTGAGATGCATTTAAGATTAGATCAAACTAAGGATAACACTGCTTTAATCAAAAGCTTTTAGTGAAAACATCCCTGTACCAAAAAAAAAAAAAAAAAAAAAAAATAGTATCGTGAAAGTGTCTCCACGGGCTGACATTTGGTGAGCTAAGTGCAAAAAGAAGTGTGAACTGATCAAATGAAACTTAGATGTGTGGTTGAGAGGTATATTAATTAGTACAAAAAACAAACCAAAAAATAGAGCAGTTTTATTAATTATTTTATGTATGTATGCATGTATGTATTTGTTCATTATTTTATATAAAAAAAAATATTTTAGCTCAATTAATGCCTTCTGTTTTCTTGAATATTTATAGAATATTTAATAATTACAAATTCAACTGAAAAATATGCAAAGACACGTCTCAATAAAAACATTTGTTATCAAGTTTTATAAGACATTAATTGATAGTTAGGTCTTAGTTATATGACACTGTTTGATTTAAAGGTTTGCCTTATTGTGGTGATTTCACAGACATTTTTCAAATGCACCTCCAATGTAAGTTCATTATTGAAAACACATTTTTCCTTTATTTTAAAACTTAATGTTGCATTTATTTATGGAAATCAACAGCGATCAACATACTGTATGCAAAAATGTATGCAAAAAGCTTAAATGCAAATAAGCTTAAATATCCCATGAAATTGGTTGACAAGTGAAGTTTTACTTCCTGTGTTAATATACAGGGCTCGACATTAACGCTTGTCCGGGACAAGTGGATCTTTTGAAGGGAAAAGTAAAAGAGAATTTTACTTGCCCGGCCGGATTAGTAGCCTGATTAAAATGTCAATAACAACAACAACAACAAAAAAACTACAGAATCACTAAACCGAGAGAATGATTTTATTACATTAATTGCGATCGATAGTTAATGCATGATACAGTTAAGCAACCTCACACGACGAGTGCTAATTTCCTGAATACCATCACGATTGAAAATGTGACATTGATTTCATACAACAGTTCAATAAACCGTTCAAATTAAGTCACTTACATTTTAGACGCAATATTAGGCTCGTTTCTATTACAGATTTGCGCAAAACTTTTGCGATATTTTCTAAATGTCGTCAAAAAACTATTGCGAAATGACGGCGTTTCCATTAACCAATGTTATGCAACTAAAACGTCATTTTTTCTCTCGCGATGATCATTCTAAAAATCATGGACGACGGATGTTGGTAGTTTTATGTATATCCCAGCCACTGCACTGGCCATTATTATTAATCGCAGGATACGTATGCGTGTTATCCAAGCATTAATGGTAAGGAAAGACTCATACTTGGAGCGGGACATGAGTGTTTCTGGGTGTTTCTCCCTCATTTCTGATTTTTAGGTCTTGATTGTGGCATTTCTTTGAGGATTAGAATCCAGTAAAGAACTCTGTCTCGTATTCTGTCCGAACACACCGCGTCATCTGAGACCTGTAAATGCGCAAAAACTGTTTCCATTGCAGTTTTGTGAAATATGTCTTTTTCGAATTGCCTGAAAAACCACCTCATGTGAGCGTAAAAACGCGAGTTTTTGCGAAATTGACGTGTTTCCATTGGGCGCATTTTCAATGCGCAATTTCAATTTGCGCAATTTGAAGGGTAATGGAAACGCGGCTATTACCTGTTTTTGTTCTGTTTCAGCAGCGAAAATAGTTCCAAACAAAGATCACAGTAGAATGAAGGCGCATCTCACAGCACTTCTCAACCGTGTTTTCATTACTGAATGATTCAGCGTTTTGAACGAATCGGTTATAGTCATAGATTCAACGAATAAACATTCATAAACAACCACCTCATTCTTGCATGAATTAGTCGTTTGAACGAATCTTTTGAATGAATGACTCACTCATTTAGACGGTTGCCTGCCGCCCCCTTCTGGTGGTTTAGTTTCGGGTTTGAAAGTATAATTTATTCCAACGTTTCTTATTTGTATATTCAAATCTCATAAATAATTTTTCACTGTAAATGATTTAATATGATCAGCCCTACCCAGGGTAACAGCCCTATAGTGTTGTCTTATTCTAATTGAATTTATTGATCAAACTAGGAATTTAAAATGATGGACCTGCACCTTTAAAGGTGCAGGTGCATATGACTATGCAGATTTAATATATCAAAGCTTATTTGACACTGTTGAGAATATTGGTTCAGAATAAATTATATTTACAACACAGAAAAAAATATATATTCCGGACAAGCACCTTTGTTGTGAATGACAGATTCCATGAAGAACAAGTACATGAAAAGGCTTAATGTCAAGCCCTGCTTTACGTGTGATGGACATGTCAGAATTACCATAATTATGAGATTCCGACTTGTAAAAAGAGTTCCCGTCCTTGCAGAACTCGTAATTAAAACTTGTAAACACAGAATTTTCTGAGAGCTCAGAAAAACGTCATTATGTGTTGTCAACTTGTAATTGTAAATTACGACATGTTGTGAATGCAGCAATATTGAAGGCTGCAATAAATAAATAAAAACGCCAAAAGGCTTAAGTTAAATCATAGTCCATGTGATGATTTCCTTTGCGTCTTTTTTATCAGCTACAGGTTTAATTGGGAGAAGGAAAATTTGATTGGACATAATGGTTTGTGAACATTTTTGGTCTATTTTTCCAAAAGAAAATGTTAAAAATGTGTTTATCCTCAAGGTTAATTTGACCAGTTTTATGAGTACACTAGCATTAGCATTAACATAAAAGCTAATAGATATAAACTAAAAACAACCTACATGAACATGGAAATGAAAATGAAATGTGCCTTTTGCTCAATAATGTGCCTTTTTGTCCTTCGTTATGTATTTGGATTGTGTTTTAAATAAAATACAAACAATCAAAAAGCCATCATTTTATTCTCCTTGCATTCTTACTTGTAGTCCCATTCAGCTGACAGAGTCATTAGGGGAGGGGGGTCTTTGTATTCCCAGGTATGAAACACATCAATATGATCATTCACGCCATTTTCTCAAAACTATAAACTTTTACATACTTGCTGCTCACATATTTTTGTAGCAGAGTTTATGCTGAATACAGTGTAATCAGTTTTGCTATGACATTGTTATAAGTAACAGAAATAAGCACCAGAAATAAGCACAATGCCATGGCATGTCAAAAATTCTCCAGGACTCAGAAAACACCTCAAACCTCAGAGGGTTGAGTTTGTATTGTATGGCCAAATTATGCCCAAATATTTAGATATGTTGAAGATGAGATTAAAATCGAGAGCAGAGAAAAATTACATGTTTGTAAAGGAACTGATAAAGGTTATAGCTGGCAACGTGTAGAACTGCGTAGAGAGGAACCTGAATACAAGACGCTAAGAAAGCGCCACTAATCCATGACTCTCGGAGTCTCGGTTTTTATGTACCATCTAGGATAACTTGTAAAGCTTTTTGTCTATGTTCTTTTAAAAGAGCTTTTCTTTATCTCTGACTTTTTATTTTTTATTTCCATCTCTCTTTGAACAGCCTACTCTCAAGGTCAGTGGAGTGCAGCTGACGGGGTGGTTGTGCGTGTTTTCGTACAAGTCTCTCGTCAAACTCTGCTTTCAGTTATTCAGTAAAACGCACACAAACACACCGCTTGTGCGCACACACATTGACACCCACACACACCCACTCACTCACTGGGTTGCATTTGACTCTCTCTTAGTGCAGGCAGCTCAAGGCTGTCAGGGCCACTTTGTCTCTTTCTGTCTCTTCACTTTTTTCCCTTTTTTCCTCCTTCCCTCATTATTCTCCCCCTCCTGCTCTTGTTTGTCAAGCTAGCTGCTGAATCATCCAAGCCCTGGACAATCCCCCTACATATTTGCAATCTCAGTACCCTGTTTAGTGTTGGTGGCTTATAATGCCATCACCCTGTGTGTCTCAAAACAGACAAAATTAAATGTCTGAAACTGTTGGGGCATTTCTTGATATTATCAATATAGCAAAAAAAAAGCATGAGAATGTGTCTCACATTTTCAACATTATTACAGTATATATAGATAGGACTCATACCAGACCTTTTTTAAACCACAGTAAAAATAAATATACTACCATATAAACTTAATGCACTTATTACATATCAAAAATGATTCATATTGAGCATATACTAATAAAAAGACTACAGTACTTGCAATCCATCTTGCAATATCACAGTGCATGACGTCACGGGGTTGGTTGTCTTAACTGAGGTAAATAGATATAGTAGAGCACTGACAGGGAAATTTAAAGACAGAGACATTTGAAGATGGAAACTGTAAAGCCACATCATAAGTCAAAATGGGGGGCACGTGTATTTCTCCTGGTTGTAGAAATGGCTTTTACAGCGTTAAAGCAAAGGGCAAAAGAGTTATTTCCAGCTTCTGGAGAATGTACAGCTTCACTGGCTAGTGGCACTCAAAAGGAAGAACCAATGTTCAATGTGCACTGATGTCAGAGTATACAGTGAACATTTTTTGGAGGAATATTACATTGAGGAAAATACCTTTGATTTGGGCAATTTAGTCATTCGCCGCACCAACAAACTGAAGCCTGATGTTATATATACACATATATATGTGTGTGTGTGTGTGTGTGTGTGATTTGGCAAATGATTTGTGAAAAGTTGTTTTAAATCATTAAAAGAAATTTTTTTACAGTGCAGAGGAAAACAGCACTCCATCAATGCACTGATTTAAACGGTTTATCAGAGTGAATGAAAGAGAGAAACATGTTATTACATTTATGGCCTTAAAGTAAAGGGATTTGTGGTTTTTGATGTCACTTTGAATTATAGTAGTGTCAAATTGACGGCACCTTGCCATAGCTCAAATGCATAAGCAATGACTTATTATGGGTTCAATAGTCCTTTCAAGATTGTCTTCCTCCATTTGAGAACAATAGTGTGTTCAAAAAGTAAAGAAATGCTTAATAAGCTGAGTGTACACGGTGCAATTTTTTTTTCACTCGGATAAACACTATCTATTAACCTCAGCTAAGACAACTAACCCCGTGACATCACGCGCTGTGGTATTGCAAGATGGTGGCGCCATTGCTCCAAAAGCTATCACAAAACATCCCATTTTCTTTAAAATGGTTACATTAACCGTGTTTGTTATATCTTTTTTTTATTAGTGGAAATCAGTTTACTAAATATTGTACACTTGACTGACTGCTTCATTTTCACTTAAATTTATCTGCATTTACACATATTTTGTGGATATTTTGTGAATAATAATAATGAATATCAGGCCATAAAAGCGTACACAATCGCTGCAGCAAAACTAGATCTTATCTTACAATAATCAACAAGGCTGTCTCAACAACCACAACACAATTTTATCCAGATACTGTTGTCAAGAGTCATGTGCACCGTACGGTTGTGCTCTTCTATAAATGTTAGAAATTTGTGCAAGTATTCTCAATTTGCATAAAGACTGATCCTGACAGAAAACTTTAAAAATTCAGACTTCAATGAAGGAGCACCGGCAGAAATAATGCTCACCGAACAGATAAAGTTTAATAGAATGTGAGGGCAATAATTATATTGTAAAATAAGCTATGTTTAGATTTCCCCCCACCGGAATGAAAACATTCCCAAACTGTAAGTATTAAACAAATTTTTAATGTATCGTTCCACCCCTATCGTCTCCTTTCCAAAATGTCCTGTTTTCTCTTGACTTTATCTATCCTTAAAACAAGTTCACAAAACGGTGAAGGCCAGATGTACAACCACAAATGTTTTCTGAACCAGTAGCTCAATATTAGCACTTCCTTAGTTGAAACCAACATGAGCATAATTTACCACAACAGCATTCACAAACCTCAGGACTTCACATCACTTCTAAAGAAGGCCACAGTGAGCTGTGAGCTGTGTTGTCGCCTCAGGAAAAAAAGCTGTGCTTAAACACACTGAAAGGACTACAGCCGACTGTCAGCTAGCATGCGCGTTCTGCGCCTGTGTGTAAAGGAGATATCGGTCTATTTCTGCAGATATATTCATCTATATTCGTCATTCAAAAAGGGAAACTGACACTGCAGGCTGCAGATACACAAACCGTAAATAAAGCAGTGCATGCTTATTGTTTTGAATATCAATCATGCTGATCACTTTCTATATTCCACTTGGCTCATGTTATTATTAAAATAGGCTATTCGCCCAGGAACACTCAGGTAAGATGACGTAAATTAGAACAGCCTTCTGTCTTGACAACTTTGTTCACTGTTTTGCTATTATTCTCGTGCACCGACTCATTCACTCAACTGACCAGTCAATCAGAGTTCTCTCTGTCACTGACGAAAAACTGACATTGAGTTCTCAGTCCCAAATACGAAAGAGACCATCCAGACTTACATCAGCGACAGGTGCAAAAGCAAACATCTGTCATGGTATGGGGGAGCATCAGTACAAACAGCATGGGTGACTTATGTGCATATGTGTGCATATCGATCTCACTGATCGATTGCTCCTGTCTGCCTTCCTGCCTGCTGTGAGTTTGTTTGCGTCGAGGCTGTAAGCTCGACTACGCCTCGTATTAGCTTCGTATTTCTTTCTGTTTTAAACCATTTACTATCATTTCTAGTTGTTTATATTACTAAATATAGTTTACCCACCATCTCAGATTAACCTTACATCGCTAGCTTCCGTTATTGTTAGCACTGCTCGCTAGTGTTTACGCGCCACCCGCGCTCATTTATTTATTATTTATTTTCTCTCGCGCGCCCGCGCCTTTGAGTTCATAAAAGCCCAGGTAAGTAAGAATCAGTCAACACAAACGGTGAGTAATGTCTTGTCCTGTTATTGTCACCTGTGTCACATGTCATATGTTTAGTATCCTTCTCCGATGGCAATATAGGATTTATTTGTGATAAATGCAAGGAGACAGTCAGGCTGACGGAGAAGATTTCAGAGCTAGAGACACGCATCCAAACTTTAATTGAGGATAGTAAGGATAGTACTAGAGCTTTAGATACTTTTTTGGATGCGCCTAGCATAGTGAACTCTGTACATGATTCGGTTCCGGCTGAAGTAGAGCCCACGCAGCAGGGCAGATGGGTGACCGTGAGAGATCGCTCTAGTCGCGGATTAAAAAACCACTCTTCCGTTCCGATTACCATAACAAATCGATTTGCCCCACTCAGTGAAACACCCACTTAGAATCCTGTTGATTGTGCCCTGGTAATTGGTGTTTCGATAACACGGAACGTGAAAATAGAGACACCAGCCACCATAGTCACATGTTTGCCGGGAGCCAGAGCGCCTGACATCAAAGCAAATTTAAAAGTGCTGGCTAACGCTAATCGTAAATTCTCTAAGATCATTATTCATGTCGGCACTAATGATGTTCGACTCCGCCAGTCGGAGATCACCAAAATTAACATTAAAGAGGTGTGTAAACTCGCAAGTACGATGTCAGGCACTGTAATTTTCTCTGGCCCCCTTCCTGTTCGCAGGAGTGATGAGATAGTTAGTAGATTGGCTTCACTCAATGGTTGGTTGTCTAAGTGGTGTCCGTTGAATAATATAGAATTCATAGACAATTGAAAAAAGTTTTTGGGGCAAGCCTGACCTGTTGAAAAGAGATGGTGTTCATCCCTCCTGGGATGGTGCTGCTCTTCTCTCTAGTAATATGGCACATAGTCTTAGAGCTAAAACATGACAATCTGGGGCCCAGGTCAGGGAGCAGACAGACTGGCTAAACCGACCGTCTGCTAGCGGCCTCGCGTCACCAAGGTCAGATAAATCCCATCACATAGAGCCTCTTTCACCTAGATATCATCATATAGAGACTGTGTCTGTTCCCCGAATTTGGAAATCCAAAAAACGTCAGGTAAAAAATTTAATTGATGTTCAACAAATAAAAAACAGATATAACACAGATGAACAAATGATAAAGCTTGGGTTGCTGAATATTCGATCCCTTACTTCAAAATCGCTCATAGTTAATGATATGATTTCAGATTATAATCTAGATGTGCTGTGTTTGACAGAAACCTGGCTAAAACCAAACGATTACATTACTTTAAATGAGTCAACCCCACAAGATTACTGTTATAAACATGAACCTCGTCTAAAACGCAAAGGGGGAGGTGTTGCTGTAATTTATAGTAATATTTTCAAAACCACTAAGAAATCTATTTTTAAATATACTTCTTTTGAAGTGTTGGTGCTTAATGTAAAAGTATATAGTGTAAACGATAAATCACGTTTGAGATTTCTGCTGGCTACTGTATACAGGCCACCAGGGCACCATAAAGATTTTATCAAAGAATTTGCGGACTTTCTATCAGAATTAGTATTGGCTAACGATAAAGTACTAATTGTTGGTGATTTTAATATACATGTAGATAATGAAAAAGATGCATTGGGATTGGCACTTAAAGACATTGTAAACTCAATTGGAGTTAGACAACACGTGTCAGGACCCACTCATTGTCGTAATCATACTCTAGATCTAATATTATCACATGGAATATTTCTTGATGCCGTTGAAATTCTGCAGCAGAGCGATGACATCTCAGACCATTATCTAGTCTCATGTAAATTACATTTAGCCAAGGCTGCAAAGCCGACTCCGTGTTATAAATATGTTAGACCTATAACTTCTGCCACTAAAGATTGCTTTATCAATAATCTTCCTAATCAGTTTCATCATCTCAGTATCCCGGATAGCTTAGAAGAACTTGATATTGCAACAGAAACTTTTAACTCTCTCTTTTCCAGCACTTTAGACGCAGTAGCTCCATTGCGCTTAAAGAAGATAAAAGAAAATAGTCCAACGGCGTGGTACAACGAGCACACTCAGGCCCTTAAGAGAACAGCCAGAAAAATGGAGCGCAACTGGAAGAAAACAAAACTAGAGGTATTTCGGATTTCATGGAAAGAGAGCTCGATTGCTTACAGAGAGGCTTTAAAAGCTGCTAGATCTGCTTATTTTTCAACCCTATTAGAAGAAAATAAACATAATCTTAGGTATTTATTTGAAACAGTGGCTAAACTAACGAAAAAGAAAGCTTCAAGCACAGAAGTTTCCAAGCAACACAGCAGTAATGACTTTATGAACTTCTTCACTTATAAGATTGATAATATCAGGGACAAAATTATAACTATGCAACCGTCTACTACAGTATCGCATCA
Source organism: Meda fulgida (assembly GCA_030578275.1). Lineage (NCBI taxonomy): Eukaryota > Metazoa > Chordata > Actinopteri > Cypriniformes > Leuciscidae > Meda > Meda fulgida. Next base: position 28,516,840 of record CM060616.1, on the reverse strand, counting down.
GGGAGTGCATTGTAGTCTCCCTGAGGAAAAATTGTATTCATTTGTTGCTATAGGAGAGGAAGAATTCTGCAAACTCGTTAATTCATCTAAATCGACAACTTGTATGTTAGACCCTATACCGACTAAGCTATTGAAAGAGATGCTTCCAGAGATCATAGATCCTCTTCTTAATATCATTAATTCGTCTTTGTCTCTAGGATACGTACCAGAAACCTTTAAGCTGGCTATGATAAAACCGCTTGTTAAAAAAACGCAACTTGATCCTTCAGAATTTGACAGAAAAGGCAGAGATCGGCCTGTAATTGACTAAGATATTAGAAAAAGTAGTATCCTCACAACTGTGTTCCTTTCTTGAAAGAAATGATATCTGCGAGGATTTTCAGTCAGGATTTAGACCGCACCATAGTACTGAGACAGCTCTCATTAGAGTTACAAATGATTTACTTTTATCATCCGATCGTGGTTGTATCTCTTTATTAGTGTTACTTGATCTTAGTGCTGCATTTGACACAATTGACCACAACATTCTTTTAAATAGACTAGAAAACTATGTTGGCATTAGTGGAATTGCACTAGCATGGTTTAAATCATACTTATCTAACCGTTATCAGTTTGTAGCAGTAAATGAAGAGATGTCTTATCGATCACAAGTTCAGTATGGCGTACCACAAGGCTCAGTACTAGGACCGCTGCTGTTCACTCTGTACATGCTACCGTTAGGACATATCATTAGGAAACATGGAATTAGCTTTCATTGTTATGCCGATGATACTCAGCTGTATATTTCTTCCAAACCTAACGAAACTTACCAATTCCAAATTCGGGCCAGTTGATAATACCTAGAATATCAAAATCGACTGCTGGCGGTAGATCCTTTTCCTATTTAGCACCAAAACTTTGGAACAGTCTTCCTACCATTGTCCGGGAAGCAGACACACTCTGTCAGTTCAAAGCTAGACTAAAAACACATCTCTTTGACCTAGCATACACATAATATAATATAGACTTCTATAATTCTATGTTAGGCTGCATAGATTAGGTCAGCCGGAACTGGGAACACTTCCCTTAAATCCTGATGTACTCGTTACATCATCATAAGAAGAATGGCATCTACGCTAATTTTAGTGTCTTTGTTTATCCCGAGGTTTTCCCGCAGCCTACCGGATCCAGGCCGTATCCAGATCTGACTAGGAGCTTTGCCTGGACCCGATGACAACGCAGTGCTGAAGTGCCAACTAGCCTCTCCCTATGGAGGATACTTTTCCCACTCTACAGATAAAACGTTGTGAATCCGGTTCGCGTACCCACCCCGAAGTGATAAAATAAAACAAAATTCTGTATCAAATTACAGTTACTGTAAATCCGGCCTCTAGTTCATAAACGCCAGAGGAGAACTGGCCCCCGACTGAGCCTGGGTTCTCCCAAGGTTTTTTTTTCTCCATTAGGTCACCTGATGGAGTTTTAGGACACCAGTAGGTCACTTGATGGAGTTTTTCGGTTCCTTGCCACTGTTGCCTTTGGCTTGCTCAGTTGGGGATATTCAAATTAATTAACCAAGCATTAATACCATTGATCAGCCCTACCAAACGTGGATGTTTTTTCACTAAGAAACAAACATTATGTTATTTGATTGATATTGTGAAGCTGCTTTGATGCCATTTATATTGTGAAAAGCGCTATATAAATACACTTGACTTGACTGACTTGACTTGAAGGCACCATTGACATGGAGGCGTATGTTGTACAGAGACATATATTGCCATCAAGACATTTTTCCTGGGAAGCAAGACAATACCAGGCCTCATTCTACACGTGCTACAACAGAGTGGATTCTCAGACACTCTACACCGTAAAGTGAATGTGCTTGACTGCCTGTCTACAGTCCAGATCTGTCTCTTATTGAAAATGTATGGCCCATCATGAAAAGACAGCTTGGGCAAAAATTCCAATTCCAAAACTTGCAATATCTTTGCAGTTTTATATATTTTTTTATATATACATATCTTCCTCAAAAGTACTAAAGAATTGTTAAATGAAACTGTGAAATCAATTAAAATCTTTATTATTTTAAATCCTAGATATCTCTGGTGTGTGTTTGCATTTGGCATGATTTACCTTCCGTATCAGTGGGGTTGAAGCCACAGATATCACAGATGCAGCGCACCCACTTGTTCATCTCCTCTTCAGTGTCTGCCACCAGGTAAAAGATCCGGTCGATAGTCTTGATGTCAAAGATGAAGCTGTGCTCCAGGTCCTTCTTGTTGAAGGTAAGACCGGCGTCCACCTGTTCGCACAGGTTCAGATCGATCACGCGGATGGGCTTCTTGGCATGGTCATTCTTGTAATATTCCAGCACGTCTGGGTCTCCTGTCAGCCTCCCACTGCGCAGAACAAACCATCGCTTCTTCCATGCCTGAAAGGAGAGAGGAGAACCATTTAAATTGCATGTACTACCATGTCTGGATGGAGAAGCCATTGAATGATTCTCCTGACCAATTTCACTAATATGTACCATTGAGGCAAGTCAGTTCAATCGACAGCCATCTTGGTAACGTTTTGGATAAAAGCGACTGCTAAATCCATAACTCTTTTGTTTCCCACTCTTTTGTTTTGTATTTGTGTTTTGTAACTATACATACATGTATCAAACAGATGTATTACACTTGTTGGTCCCCGGTGTCAAAACAGAATTAGGCAAAAACGCCTTTATGTATGCAGCACCTTCTGCCTGGAACCTTCTTCAGAAATCGTTAAAAATGATTACTTTTATTTCTTATAGACAGTTTGTTTCAACTCTGAAGAATATGGAGCAGGTAAACATTGGTCAGTGTAATTGTTCACAAAATTGTATTAATTATTTTTTTCAGCACAGGGTATTTGTGATATATATGTATGTGTATTTGATGTGTTTTTATTTGTTTTTATATATGTTGAAATTTGTCCTTTATGTTTTTTGCTGCATCTTGGCCAGGTCTCTCTTGTAAAAGAGATTTTTAATCTCAATGAGTTTTCACCTGGTTAAATAAAGGATAATAAATAAATAAAAATAAAACAGATCAACAGGAAGGAGTTTATAGACTGTTCAACATATCCAGATCCACCATCTACAAATAGTTCTTCAGACTGGTCTCTCTAGAATAAGAATGTTGTTATGCAAATGTATTATATGAAAAGCAGGAAAAGCATTTTCCTTGAGATGTTTCAGTCCTAAAAGTCATTATAGGTCTTTTTGTGACACCTGATCCTGTTGATCTAGCCACATGCAGTGGCGACCGTGGGATCTGACCGACTCAGTTTGGCAAGAATCCACACAAAACTCTGCCTGGAGATACTGGCTAAACTCTCTGCAGACATACTTTAATATACAACCACCCAAAAGCCTGCAAAGCACTTATGCTAAAAGAGGAAATTGACAATTACAGTTTAAATATGCATTTAAGCTATAATAAAATGTTTTTTTTCCCCTCATTTTAAATAATGGGAAAATGCAAATGCATGTTTTACATAAAAAACAGAGTTCAAAATGTCACAGATTGTGAAAAAGTGATGGGGTCTTTGAAAACTAGCCTACATGAATCCATCTATCAGATGGGTGGATGTAAAACATGGTGGGAAACAAAACAAAAGAGGGCAACATTATGTGAAAATGAAAAGAATCACAGGAACGAGAGGTTAAATTAATCAGGCGGAGGGAATAAAGGAAGTGTGAAGAGACATCGATTCACATAAAGATGGATTGAATAAATAATTATGCTGTATGGTAATGCTCAGCCAGGAGAAAAGGTTAGATAAAAGTTAAACAAATAATATTAATAATTTATTAATAAAATACTATTGAATTACCCATTGAATAGCTTTAGTCAAATAAATAAGTAATCCATTGCTATAATATATATATATATATATATATATATATATATATATAACAAGAAATTCATCAAAAATAATGGCATCACATCACAACATGTCAGCTGTATAGAGATTTAGATGAGTACATTTAAAGTAAAGTACATTTAATTATTACAAATGACAGCCAAAGGAGCAAAAGAAAATCAGTTTGCAAGATTTGAAGTGTTGTAAGAAGTTAATCAATTAGTGGTGCAGAAAAAGTGCTTGATTAATTACTTGTGCACAATCCTAGTATATCTACTATAAGAAAAGGTTTGAAATACATGAAAAAAGTTTCTTAGATATGCCCTTAAACATCCACAGACCACACTGTCTTAAACAAGATTAAAAAATTAACCCGGAGAAAGAAAGAAATTCACTGGCTTCTGTAATTAACCCGCCAGACTGCCAGGAATGCTCAATCTGTGTTGTTTATTTTTTACCATCAGGTTTGGAGGGGATTAACAATGCTGTATTTTACCCCCTCTCTCACCCCCTCTCAGCTGTTTTTCCATCCACAGGGTGCTCTTTGTTAGAGAGCCAAGCTCTGGCCCTCTAGATATCACCCCACTGCACGGCAACAGCCCCGCCACGTCAAACCAAACACACACACAACATGACACTCAACAACTGATCAGCCTAATAGACCTAATTGTGTGACGTGACCTAAATTTTCCAGTGAAGTATCATCCGAGCATCACGTCACCCATATTAAGTTAAGTTTGGAAAGCTCAACAGTCTCAGGATGAGATGGGTTCACTCTGCAGAACCTTCTGATTGCAATATAGAATCAGTATTAAACAAAAAAAAGGTAAGAACGTGTCAGAAGGAGTGTAAACAAGTCATACAATTAACATCTTTAGCTTTGTTCCTCTACTGAAGTTAAACCAACACAAAGGCCTCTTAGATACTACAGGCCGCTTCAAAACAAAGCACTCACAGCTCAAATTACACAGATAGTGTGTGCATGTGTATGTTTACTAGCAGAAGAGAGCCCTGGCTAACCTATCACATGGATCATCTTACGTGGGTAGAGGTGGAACACAAGATCTTCCAGAGAACTGTGTTAGTGAACCGTGAACATTCAGCAGAACCAGAGTCAAACAAGAAGAACACTGATAAGTTTAAAACCAACAAAATAAGACAGAACATGTAATAAATCAATAAAATACTATTTAAGTGTCAGTTAAATTATTTTTGGTCCAAAATCATTCATTTTATTTTTTTTAAATCTACTTTAAATATTATTAAAACATCATAAATGCAATTCATCCATACAATGGCTTGAATACACCCTTTATGATGAACAACCTTTTAAGTTACATTCATTTGAATATTTCTATGTGGCATAAAGTAAAATATATATATATAAAAAAAAATCAAGGTGGTGTCAAGAACTGTCATGACACTATAACTCATCAAAAGAATGAAATTCTTAATAACATAATATTCTTGTTATGATTTCTTTGAAAAAATACAAGCAGTGAAACAGTTATGATAATATTATAAAAATTGAAACATTTGAAAAACATTCAAATCAAAGTCATGTGGTGCAACCAATGTACAGAAAAATGCAGGCAAAATAAAACAGGAAATGACATATAGAGGACCCCTGCAGAGTGCCAAGGTCAGTACGTGTCTTAAAATATCTGATAATTCAACCTCCTTATGACATAGCAAGCTTGGTTGTGAAATGTCAAGTGGTACAATCCTCTAAAAAATGTATTGATATATCATTCTTCCACTGAAATTTGAAAAATGGTTTTGAAAATGTAATTAACATTTAGGGAACATTTTTATAATTTTACCTTTATAGTTAAACCACATGACATTTGAGTCATTCAATTCAAATATTTAATCGAAAATGGTATAAAAAAATGCAATATTTGAAACCAACATGAATACTAGTATTACTTGGCACATTAATTTTAAACTAGATTTGTATATATTTAATTATTATCATTGTTGAATACTGGACAATCTTATAACTGACCCCTAAAAAAAGTAAACTTTACTCTGTCTAGGCCAAATTTAAATACAAGTACAAGAACAGATTTAAACAGTTTCTTTTGGCAGCTGCAGAGAAATCTGAAGGGGATAGAAACTGTCGGTTGAGAAATGTCTTCATTTTAGGAGGAAAGTGGCCAAGTGAGCCATAAACACCACTCTTCCATTTGTGCAATAACTATCTCATTCTCTCTCTCACTTTTACAACGCTGGTATCTAGCCGACATACTCGCCTTTGTCAGTAAAGTAAAGATGTCCTCATTTCAGACAAAAACACTCCCAACATGACACCAATCCAGCCATGCTACTTTGGTTTGGTGATACGTCAAACCTACCTTGAGTCCCGGCTCCTGAAAGCAGCGCAGGGAACGTAGTGTTTAGCCACCTGTTGTGACTGCCTGTTCCATGTTGTTTAATGTCAGAAAGCCAGCAGAAGCACATAAACCCAGACTCTCAGATAAAGACTGATCTAAGGAGGAGCGCACGTGAGATGCTCTGTTTCCCAAAGAACAACAGGGCACAACAACTGGTCACCTTTAAATCCTGAACACATCCAAATTGACCCTTTTGTAATATTCCCTTACACTTCTACTGAGTTTCAAGCACAGGTCATTTAGTCCTCTTCTCGAAAGTCCTTCAGGTCCAAGAGAAGTAAAATGAATGTGTTTGTGTATAAGGAAGGAGAGGGAGTGAGCACAGGGTGGGACGAAATTGAAGAGGCCCCTCCAAGTGTGGCAGCAGCTGTCTGCCTCAAACACACACACACACACACACACACACACACACACACACACACACACACACACACACACACACACAGTGTGATGCATACAGAGGCATAGGGCCACAGTGTCACTATCTTGACTTAACAGAGATGCCATTGAGAGCCAAGCTATAGGGGAATGCCATCTGAACTGAATCACTCACTGGTCAGTCTCTCTGCGGATAATTGACCTAATCAGGCGCAGAAACCGTACAGGAACAGAAAGAAATAATGTTTCGAAAAAATGCCATGCCATGCGAGACCACAAGCTTCTGCTGTCGTAGCAAAATGGCACAACTTGCATAGACCGCAAATGCATCAGCAATCATTTCTCAAATGCCTGAAATTACAAGTGCATTACCCTGCACTGCATTTTAGATGAGGTGCAAAATCAGATTGGGCTTTCTAAAGCATGTAGACATGCAAAGTGTTTGTGCTTCTTCACTCCACAACATCCATCATAGGGATTGAAAATTTGTACGTCTCTCTGGAATACATGATTTTGACTGGTCATTTGCAGCTTTGAGTGGTGAAAAAATGTTTGCAGAATAGATCAAATGTAGAAGAGGCCATATTGCACTGCAGATAAATATGTTAGCTGACTAGTCCATAAAACAAGTAACTTGGACTGCAGATTAATAAAGATATATAATTGAATCACAACCCAGGTTCATTGGAAATATTTTCCTGTGATGACATAACTGCAAAATGATATTACATTTCTTTATGCACCTTTTGCATCCCTTTCAAAGTGAAATGCCCAGTGAGTGCATGGTGCTAATAGTGTGTTCAATTTTATTAAAGCTACACTGTGTGGGATTTTCTCCCATCTAGTGGTGAAATTGTATATGACTACCAACTGAATATTACTTTCTAGCCCCTCCCACTCCGAGAGCGTTTTAACTCATATGGTGGCTGTATTATTTCAGGAGTAATCTCCCCCTTGCATTCGTCACGGGGCCACTGAGTGTAAAAACGCGAGAGGCGAAGCTTGAATTTCCAGGTATGTCCCTCTTTGGCTAACGTATTTTTAAGATGGAGGCATAACATGGCTTCCACCATTCGAGGGGCTCGCTCATATGTATTCTAAATGGCAGATTCTACGCTTACGAGAGGACTTGATTAGTTAGAAGTTATTACACATTAATGAGCACATAATTTTAAAAGAAAGTATTTTTCGCTAAGAATCAACTTTAAAAAAATGTCACAGTGTAGCTTTAAACAACAGATAAATTTGACTCTGGCAACATTTGATTATGTTGGTTGTTTTAAGTGCCGTGGCAGTTCGTAAATGAAATGTCTTGTGAGTGGCACTAAAAAGTTAATGCTCTTTTACGTTTGAAAATACTGTACCACCTACACTAAAGATATAGTATCAACAAAAGCAAATGTGAGATAAAAACGCATTTGCTGAAGTAACCATGGAATTTTAGCTTGCGTCTCCGACTCTTAGTAGATCATGTAGTCATGATTTGTTTCATGGGACTTGTACCAAGTGCTTATCTTTGCAAATGCAATGCTGTCCCAGGTAAGCTAGCAAGCAAGTTTACTATATCAGAAAAAGCCATACATATGGATTGATGAAAGTATTAGTTTACAAATCATGTATTCAAATATAAACGCATTTTGAGGTTGTAGCAAACTATTATGCAAAGAACCAAGCAAAAATAAAACCTTTATCAAGATATTATCTGCCCCTATATTCATAACCTCTATGGAAAGTATTAAACGGTATTGTTTTACTGCTTCTAGTGTTTCTTTCAGATGGAAACTGCAATCAAATGTAAAGGTACGCTTTGATACGAGTTTTGCAAAAATGTAGGTAGAGGTACATATTTCTAATGAGCTAGATTGTTTAATCGAGTTTAGCCAAAATTCAAAATGTGACAATCAGCTTCCTTCGCATTTTAAGTTTTTTAAATCAATTAAAAACTCAATCCAGAAAAGATCACCGACCAGCATGTTGAGATGGTTCAGTATTCTAGCAAACAAATTAGATCAGTGGTCTCTAAGGAGACCAGAGCTGGAGAGTGTGTGAGAACTGACAGTTGGATCATTTGTAAGTGTGAGATCGTTCTGAGACGGAATAACCGTGACATGCTCGCATCTGCCTGCCAAAGACACTCCATCCTGACTGTACAGCGATGAGCGCCGTATGCCTCTGTGTGTGCTCAAAACACTCAAAGACCCATGGTGTGCACTTTACAGGGGAGCTATGAGAAATGCAAAAGTTACATGCTGAGAAATATAAATTCTGCTAAAGCAGACTTCAAATCATCTTTGCTTAATAATACTGACATTTTTATTTTGGAAAATAAAATGTTTGATTTGTGGATTTTTTTTAACAACTATTCAAACACTTGATACTTATGCACCTACTATTAAGTAACTTAAGTAATCAATGATTATCACCCTGCAGTAGGGCTGCACAATTAATCCAATAAATGAGGTTACAGCTATAAATACATAAAATTATAATATAATTATATAATAGGTAAATTATCTACATATAGTGAGCCACCCATCCAATAATCGCAAATTGCTTTGTGCTTTTTACTTCTGATAAGAAACAAAGTCTCAGCTTTTAGATTCTGTGATTCTGTGTATTTTATTACAAACTCAAACAAAAAATGGCTTTTTTATTCTCTCAAATGTGACGTGACAGATCAATGTAGCACCTCAGTCGAAGCGCGAGTTTTTTCACTTTATTTTCACTGTAATACAGGTTATACTTATAGAATGAAAAACATGCATGAGACATGATAGATTTCGTCAAGTTGTACTTTCTTTCAACGTACCTTTTGATGTTCATGCAATCACTCGATCTGTTTCAACTGCGAAAGACGTCAATAAAACAGCTTGTGAATAATGTCACTTAATGTTGCATTTACGCGAGGAAAGTTATCCAATGTTCACAGTTCGTTAGCAAGCTATAAAAAAACACAAGAGAAGAGCTTACTGTTAAATATATATGCATGTTTTAATAAATTTGTTTATGAAAACTACCGTATGTGCAGTACAACTGATTTGTACAAACATTTAAATGTTTCAGTGTAAATATATCTGAAAATAACTATGATACGTTGGGCTCTGGTCTTAATTTTAACCTCTAATGTTATAGTAATGCACCAAATGAGATGGAACAGATTTTTATTTTCATTAAGAGGCAGAAACCATTCTGAATAATCGGCTATCTGTATTGGCAGAGAAATTTAGCATCGGTTCATCTTTAATCAATATTTAACTTTTTTCCTTGGTCATGCTTTTATGAGACTGAATCGAACCAGACCAGCTCTTTTTTTTTTACCAGACATGAGGAAACAGCCCTGTGTGTTTGGGTTAAAAGGCTATTAACCGACGGGATGACGGCTAAGTGTATAATAATAGAACGGGCCTGTCCAGACCTGAACACATGAAGACACACATGTGGGCACCTCCCCCTCACAATCTAATAGCTCTTTGCATGACATCATCCTCTCAAGTCTCATTCCCATCCATCTCCTCATGCTACAGCCCTGTCTTTAGGTCATTCTGTACACAGTAAGCAGGATCGTCAGTGCTAACCAAGCCACATGCAAAGCGGATTCATTTATTGTATTTTTATTGGCAGAACAAAGGTGATGCTGCACTCATTAAACACCAATGTAATCTAACAGGACAACATCACATGAGTGACCTCCAACAGATACAATGATGTGTGGTTAATATTGGCAGTGGCGTATGGTCAAGGTGTCGGCTTGTGGGATTTTGTTAACATGATGGTTATGATCTGTACTCAAACCTGGATCTGTTTACAGACAGATGTGGGAGATAAGAGGAAGTGTAGGGTATCAGGTTGGTCACAGAAATAACATAAGTTATGAGAGCATGTGCAAGTATGCATATGTCGCAGTTGAAATGCTCCAGCCTAAAGAGGGGTGTGTCGGGATGCCTTTCTGCCGAGAACACGCTGTCAGTTACATGTCAGGGCAAAGCCCAGGTTGGGTCACACCTGCCACTTGTTTGTTCACCATCCAACTCACCCTATCTCTCTCTCACTTTCTTTTTTACTAGTGACAGCAAGAAACTTGATAACAGCCTGGATTCCTAATTCTATAATGATGCTGTAGAATATCATTCTATAGAGAGAATCCATTGACGTCACGAATGCAACACGCCCCCCTCAGCCAGATTGAGTGGCAAAAGAGCTGCTGGGTGACTGGATTTAAGTGGTGAAACTGTGAAAACACGAGTAAAACTATTATCAGTTTAAACTAAAGGTTGGACTTGATATAAGGTTCCTTACATCTTACCAAAGATCCAATGATCCATGGATATTGAAATGCAGCCAGAAATCCTGTTTCCTAACATTTATATGTGCCTGATTTGACGCCAGGGAAATACATAAAGCAAATTTGCCTGTGAACGCTTTACATAAATACAATATAGGTAGGTCTGAATCCGGGTGATCACTCATATCAATATATCATCATATCCTCCAGCCCTAAAACTTGTGTAGTTTTTTGCCTAAAACCTAACCTCTGATTAAGCTTAATAAGCAGACAACCCACGTGGTCACGTAAACGTGGAAACCCGTTTTCTTTTATCAGAGTAAGGTCATAAACAGTTTAAGCATTAAACGGTCGACACGGGTAGTTTTTTTGCGTCTTTTAATGTGCTTAATCCTTGTTTTCAAGGATTAAGCACATCCAGACAGAGCGAACGTTTTGCAGGAAAGGAAGAAGGAAATATCACAAACGCAGACTATTTCATGACCCAGAAAAGGATAAAAATGTCTCTTTTTATCTTTTGCTCTTGCTCTTTCCCATTTTAGCTGCCGCTCAGTCTTTTTGCCACTCAGTGGAGTGCCACTCATCCTCCTATGAGGATGCTTCAGAAGTGTATTAGAAAGGAACCTTCAGTTAATGTTTTCTTTAGAAAATGCAATGTAAAATGCAAAATGCATTTAATCACTAACTAGATTAACTGATCAATAAACTAATTAAACTCACTCATACTGTCAAAGATCACTAAAACACTATTCGAATTTAACAAATAATACATTTTGGGTACCGAGTTTGATACTTTTTTAGGTACCGACCGAATTGCCTCGATACTATCGAGTATCGAAAAATGACGACTTGTTCGGTACCAGATTTTGATACCTAAGGGGTTAACTCGTCAACGTCAGTGAGCCATTAATCATTAACAATAGTTTACGCGGTTATGCCCAGAGACGTGGTTCACGTGAAGTGTGTAAGCATCCCAAACCATTCTATTTTGCGGGAGTCCCATGAATCATTTATTCTCCAGAAACCCGTGCACACACAAGTACCTTATGCCCGCACTCAGCCATCAGATCTAGTCCGAGTCCCAATCCCCATAGATGCACGTGAAGTGTGTAAGTGTCCCAACCCCCTAAAGATGTGGAAAAGTCAAAGATCAAAAGTGTGGCTACATTTCTCCAGGCTCGATGCGTGCAATGCAGTATTTGCAGACATCCCAAGTCTCCCGGAAGATCCAAGAGTCTCCCGCATATTGATAGCGGCTCCCTGATGCCCACAAATTAGTTCAAATCTCCCGGAATCTAGAGAGAGCCCGCAAAACCGCACATGCGTAGTGCACGCACCTCAGAGAGAGGGAGCGAACCTTGCGTGTATGTGCGTGTGTGCCTCACGAAGCGCATGTAGGACAGAAAGCATCATGATTGGCCTGTTTCGGTAGGTCAACCAGTCAATTGTTAGTGTGTGCTTTTATCTCTTCTCCGAACCAAATTAATCAGAACCAAAGCAAAAATAATTTTGCACTGAAACTTTATGGAATCTATTTGCACTGATGTATGATGTTGGCTACATTTTGTTCCTTTGTGCTTTTTTTGGTTGCTTTGTGCACTGGCTAAGGAGCATGAGTCAAACTGAAAAAATAAAACCAAAGTTTTTCTGAGGTAAAATGGATTTCATAAAATTGGTATCGAAAAAATTATCGTTCAGGAACCGGTATCGGTACCGGAATCGATACCCAGCCCTATTTCGGTGTGTCGATGAGTGTCGCTGGAGGACTTTAGGGACGATCAATTGAATAGGTAAAGCGTCAGATTTGTTTTGACTGCAATGTTGTGATATAAAACATATCCACACTGTTAGAAAATGTGGAAAACAACATCTTTAACACCACAGGCTGACATTAAACTGGTTTACACAGAATCATGTCTTTGACTGTAACATTTGCCTTACAGAACTAGTCTTTCTTGCTCTGTGATCTCAGATGCATCGTAATGGAATGAGAACAGTGCAAACAAACGTTGTGCTTGAAATCCCTTTGCTGGCCTCAGCATTAATGGTTTTCCTAATGTCTTTCTAAAACTAACCACATGACTCCAACTTGCTAGCACTTAAAGACATGACAGAAATACACAACAACTTGTAAAGCACAGTTTGTCAAGGTAAACTTTCCAATGATGACTTGACAGGGATGTTAGTCTGAAGGGATGTAGACCCTGTCAGAGTACTGTTAGGCAGTTTAAAATAAATGGAAGTCTTCTTAGTCAGAAAAGCCTGCATTCTGTAATGAGTTTGGTGAACATAACATCAAATCTCTAGGAGGAAGTAACCAGACAGAAGCACAATATTCTAATCTTTTATGTTTTGGTTTCTTCGAATATATATATATATATATAAAATCTGTTGTACAACCAATTATAAGCATTCAAATATCAAAGACTAAAACTCTGAAAGGGCCTTAGTAAAGCAAGTGGCCAGCACTTCTCTTTGATTTAAGGATTGAAAGCAGCTCACACTTGCAAGTTGCACATTGCTTCTGCATTTATCCATCCAAAACTAAAAACACAAGAAAAGAGAACTGAGAGGAGCAGATTCTACTTCTCATTTCTCCCATTTTCCACACATGGTTTCAAATCAGAACACACACAATTTGGGCCAACAACCTGAAACTTAACTAGTGTCTGTTGCAGGAAACTATAATGTTAATTTTTTTACTGTCTAAAAAATCTAAAATTACAAAGTAAGATGAACTCTTTTATCAAAAACACGATTTATGTAAACGTGTTTAACATTTGGGAAACCAAAATGCTAAATTACCATACTTTTTTTTTTTGTCACACTAGTCTCAATTCACACTTTTATGATGTTTTGAACTGCACTATGTTTGCAAAATGCTTTTGTTATCAATGTGAAAACCCTAGAAGCGGTTTACCCCCACAACCACATATTCTCTCACTGGCCACTTTATTAGTTACACCTTGCTAGTACTGGGTTGGACCTCCTTTTGCCTCCTTCATGGCATAGATTCAGCAAGATTTTGGAAACATCATTCAGAGATTTTGGTCCATATTGACATGATAGCATCACTTGATGCAGATTTGTCTGCAGATCCATGGCGCGAATCTCCCATTCCAGCATATTAGCGTTGTCAAAAAAACTCGGTACTTCGGTACCAAGTTGTTACTAAAAAAATTAAACGGTTACGGTACCAGCTTTTCTTAAGTACCGGTAGTACCGAAGTACCGGGTTAATCCGGTTCTTGATGCGCTGTCCGAAAGGTGCAGAGACGCGTCCTTTTCATAAAAACACTGAGACATGGCGACCGGTGGCGCTGCTAATGCGGAAGCTCTGAATCCACTTTTTGACAAGAAAGGATGAAAGAGCCACATATGGAAATATTTTGAATTAGGCTAATGTCACGTTGCCATAAGAGGCCGTTCACATAGCGTGTGCAAATTCGTTATTTCAAATGTAGGCGCGCGGCAAGCGTGCTCATAATAGAAGCGACGTGCGAGCTTGTTTCTCCAGGCGCGCCACTGTTCATGGTTGTATAGCGGAGACACGGGAGAGCACGCGCTTGTGGAAAGAAGGAGAAAGTGGTGAGAACTGCGCTCTTCATGATGACGAAGAAGTATCAGCAAAGAATTAATTGATTTCTAGCCCTTGCATTAGAAATCAGCTACAGGTTTCTCAAGTTTTGAAGACAGGCAAGAGTGACATTTTTGGTCAAATAAAACATGTTTTATCTCCTGTATAGTTTGGTAACACTACAATAAGATACCATTCATTGACATTACTTAATGCTTTATCTGTCAACACATTGAGTGAACAATATACAATAATATTAATTAATGTTTGTGAATGTTATTTAATACAAACACTTGATTGTTCATGTTTGTTTACTTCATTCATTGTGCATTAAATAATGTTAACAGATAAAACTTTTGATTTTAAAATTTATTAGTAGCCTACATTTTTAAATTAACCCCAAGGAGAATAATTGCTACAGTATATAACTATTGTTTATTGTTAGGTCATTTTATCTAATGTTATCTAACAAATATAATCTTATTGTAAAGTGTTTTTAATACTACAGTTTCCATCTTTGTAACTGTGATATACACTTTAATAATATATGTAAATTGAATCTAAATTAAGCTTTCGTACCGAAATTGGTACCGAGAACCGTGGATTTTCACTGGTATTGGTACCGAATACTGAAATTGTGGTACCGTGACAACACTACAGCATATCCCAAAGGTGCTCTATTGGATTGAGATCTGGTGACTGTGGAGGCCATTTGAGTATAGTGAACTCCCTGTCCTGTGCAAGAAACAAGTTTGAGATGACTTGAGCATTGTGACATGACGCGTTATCCTGCTGGAAGTAGCTATCAAAAGATGTTAGTCATCACTAGTCATAAAGGGATGGACATGGTCAGCAACAACACTCGTTTAAACGATGCTCATTTAAGACTGGAAAAACTAGTTGAGGAACGACCACTCCCCAAGTGGACAAAGAACCTTGCTGGATATTAACATTTGAACTCACTCTTGTGAAGGTAGCATCAACATCCGAGACTAAAAGTCTCAGCTCTGAATCATCCTAATCTACATTTCTTCCCCTCATCCCCCACTCCTTCCCCTTCATGCAAGAATCTATATGGTTTAATGTGAATTACTATCATACAGTATTATACATATTTAGTATCATTCGAAATGTCTCAGAGTGATTGGTACAAATGTCTAATTTCCAAAATAAGTAAAACAAAAAGTAATAAGGTTTTTAAGAGTTTAGAGATAACTGGCACACGAAGGGAACATGATCACTAGACAAACGGACCTACCCCCAAAAGGTGTAACCTCTGAATGCAAATTTCCATTTTTAGCACGTTTCCATGTGAAATCACCTTCCCCATTGTGATGCTCAGTTTGAACCTCAGCAGATCGTCTTGACCGTGTCTACATGTCTAAATGATTGGCTGATTAGATATTTGCGTTAACAAGTAGCTGAGCAGGTGTACCTAATAAAGTGGCCAGAGTGTAACTAATAACAATTTATTTCTATATTGTGCTCACCTCAAACTCAACCATACTTTGGTCATATGGACCAAACTCCAGATTCTTATATTTAACCAGACTCAACTGTAGTTGCTAGGTGTTCAAAAATAAATTGGTCACTATCCTAGAACACAAAATACTCAAAAATAAATAAATAAATAAACTGCAGCTACTGACCCGAAAGGCAGTCAAAATGTATTCTAGCTTTTTTGTAAAAACATTAAGGAAATGTTTATTTCTAATGAGTTTAACATTGCATAACAGTTCTGGGGTCTCTCCAAAGCATTCTGAACATCAGACCCAACCCCATTCCACATTACAACCATGCAAATCATTTTAAAGTCCCCTAGGTTGTAGAGGAACAATGCAGTTCTTGAAAGAGTTTCGCTCTGGAGCGTCAAGAGTTTTTGGCTACCCTGGCCTCACTAACGTGCCACATGAAGAGAGGAAGACTAGAAGGTGGGGAAGCTACAAAGACCTTCTGTTTTGTTCCAATAGCTCTGTAAAATCTTTGTCTGTGAGAAAAAAAAAATTGATCTCTGGGATACAGCTGTGGCTATTTTAATGTTCGAACTTGTGTGTCAAACAGATGCAGCATTAATGACATACTGATGCGTGCTTTGCCCTTATATTGTCATGTTAGTACATCATCATCACTGTCATCGTCGTTTATGGCATGGATGAGGACCACCCTGGTCTTGCACCCTTGAGATGGCTTCAAAAAACAATGTTCTGAAGAGCACCACTGGCCTTGCAGAGTAAATGGCTGAGTAGCCGCTTCTGATAGAGACCTACACAGTATCAATGAAGCAGAAAGAACAGCTCTTTCTTGCTGCATTCTAACCCCCCCCCCCCCCCCCCCCCCCAAAAAAAAAACACCTGACATTTCAATCTTCATTTTGCTCTGTATGTTTTTTTTTTTTTTTTTTTTTTTTACAGCTAACCCTGAAACAACAACCAACACTGACTCATTCCATGTATTCCCCAATGATCAAACAGCAGCCTGGTCAGTCTTACCCATGCTTATTTTTTATGCCAAGAGGTGGTTCCAGGCTGAAAAAATGTGGCTGCACAGGCCCCTAAATCCTGCTGGTCTTAAAGACCAGGAGGTAGGATAATGTCCAAACTACGCAATGTTTAAAACAACTTCATGAATTGTAACTGAATTGCATGAAACTAATTTTCAACCATTATAGTAAATTAAACTGTTTACACTGGAAGCATATGTGATCATATAACACGCATTCAATTGTTGGATATCCCATTCCAATGTAAGTAACACTACCATTCAAAAGTCTGTAAGATTTATTTGTTTAAGAAGTCTCATCAAAACCGAATTTATTTGATCAAAAATAGTCAAAACAGAAATAAAACTGAAGAAAACAAAAATTCAAAATAAGTTTTCTATTATAATATATTTTTAAAAGTAATTTATTCATGAATGTCCTGTGATTGCAAAGTCCTTCAGAAATAATCATGATACATTTTTTTCAATATAAAAGCATTTATTTCAATTAGAATATCAGTTATGTAATGTATGGAATCTTCATCGTCATTTTTTTATTAATTTAATGTATCCTTTCTGGACAAAAGTATTAATTTATTTCAAATCTTACGTACCGCACGGTAGTGTCACGTTTAAAACTAGCTCCAGCCACTATCATTATATTTATAAGCATCATAAATTTAAAGAGATTGCTATGAAATATATGTTAACTTAATAAAATAATGTCTGACTGATGCTAAGTTAGTGATGGTATGAAGACATCAAATTACTTTAAATGCTAAAACGTGTAGCCTAAACTTTATTTTCATTGTTTTATTAACAAATATCATATGTTAATGAAATATGTCACTGCTTGAATTGTATTAGTTTACAAGACGACTAAATTATTTGGAACGTTCAAATGTTTTCAGGACTCTGGAGCAAAAACGTATACAGGTTATATAGGTTATACAGTAACATAGTCAGTTACATCATTGTTCAGCTCTCAAGCCAGTGGAACTGTGGGATGATTATGTTAGTGTGTTTTTTTCTTTTTCACAGCAGGACTCCTTAACTTTCTATCAACTAAAGAATTTTTCAGAAGTGAAATCTATTCTGATTCCTTCTGTCCAAGTACTTTGCGAGATATTTGGTTCTGTCTAGTTCACCAAGCCTCCATAAGCTGTTAGAAATTGTTGTGTCATATCCATACACCAACTAGGTTGTCCTCAATGCAGCATGGCAACATTGCAGGGCTATTACACAAGCATGGCGCTAAATGTGCACACGCTCCTTATCGATGAAACCGTAGCCCTAAAAAACCCTTCCTGGGTCAACTCAGACCTTAAGACAATTAACAGGCAATGAGCTCAACAGGCAATGAGCTTTACCTTTCAAACACAGTTTCCGACGGCAGTCAGGGCAGAGCCGAAAGGGATGTGTCTCGTTATGTGCAACACGAGTGAGTCTTTATCAAAAATACCAGTCTTTTACATGGAACTCTGAAGGGACCTCTCCCACCTCTAACTTCCTGTGTATGGGTAATCAGGCCTCCCAGAAAGCCTTAAAACCACGACCACTAAATCAGAGAGGCTAGGGTGGACTGAAAGCAGACGCGGAGAAATGGTGTGAGCACAACACAAAAACACATAGTCATGCTGACAGAACACTTCAGAAAGAAAAAGCAAGCAAAACATATTCTTGAACTTTTTGGAAGTGTCCTAGAGTCAGAGAACTGAAGATACAAATGACATAAAGATTAGTTCAGCCAAAAATAAAAATTGTGTCATGTACTCATGATGGCACAATGGCTACTACTGGAGGCCGACAGATTGATTGCGTTGACGATTAATCGGCACTGATAACCGATTGCTGAAACAATCAGTTATTGGCAAAAATCCTTACCGATACTTTTTCTGGGTTCCGTCCGTTGCTGGAGCGGCTGAGAGGGGTCCGCTGTCATTAGACAGTATAAAAGCGATAAGAAGGGTCTGCTGGCAGTATACAGTGTGAGAGCGGTCTCTAGAGGAAAAATAAAACCATCACTGATGCCTTGTGGAGTTTGTTTTGACACGCAAGATTGCATGCTGCACAGAATGGGAAACTTCAGAAACGGATTTAAAACAGACAACAAAACAGTATGTATACTGTACATGTTTTCATATCACTATAAAGTAATTCAATTGTTGACTAGACTTTGTATTAGTGGAAAACAGCAGTATGTTTGCCGTTGAGGGTGAGAGGGCGCTAACATTTACCAAAAATACACGCAAGACTGACCCAAATGTTTAATATCATGATTGTTACAATCTATTTGCCTTAGTTTATATCCATTTGTTCGCATTCGTTATGCAGCGAAGTTGCATATTTAAAGCTAGTGACATGAGCAAACTGTGTCGTCATGAAGCCAAGAGAAACATAAATCAGAAATCCATTTAATTTCAGTTCCCTTTTTCATCATTACAATAATGCATATTTTGATTAGATAATAATCAAGTGTTCTAAAATAGAAGCAAATAAAGTGAGAGTATACATACAATATACATTTGTGTCTAATTTCAATGCTATGGCTTTTGTGTAGCTATTTAAAGATCTTTAAGCATGACTGTTTGGATTTAAATGAAATGGTAACACTTTTCAATAATAATCAATTTGTAACATGAACTAAGGTTAAATAAAAGTGTTCACTGTTAATTTCAACAATTACTTGAACTTTAAGATTTCAATTTGTATCTCTTAACATTAGTCAATGCACTATGAATTAACACGAATAATAAAGGTATAATTAATATATTCATATTTTTAATTAAAAAGTACAGTTCATTTTCATGGTACAGTACTGTATATATATTAGTGCTGTCAAACGATTAAAATATTTAATCGTGATTAATCGCATTAATGTCATAGTTAACTCGCGATTAATCAATTAATCACACGTTTTTATTTATTCTAAATATCTCTTGATTTCTTTTTGTCCCATTATTTTTTCTCATTTTAATGCTCTTATCAACATGGAAAAGTGGATCGGCTTGCTTTGTGCAAATGTTTTTTATTGAAAACAACATTGGCATATACTGTGTTCAATTTCACACTAACATTCTCACTTGGAGCAAATAATATCTCACACAGTGTAACACTGTCCATCAATAAAAGGGTGAAAGAAATACTGAGGAGGTCCTGATATTGACGAGCGGGCGGAAAATGCGCATCAGCTGTGTGTGTGCGCTTGGCCATCAAGTGGTATATCAGACTGGATGTTCTGCGATGATAGCTCAGTTCAGAACAACAAAACACACAGATCACTTTGGTCTTGTCAATGGAACCATAGGCTATATATATATATATATATATATATATCACTTCAGCACTTTTGTGTGTTTTATGTTGGTTTTCATTCAGTATCCATTTTACAATCTATCGGTTGATTAATCGGTTATCGGACCAACCTAGTAATTGATCATATTCACTATCGGGTCAACCTATACCCACTACAATACAATGAAAATTAATGGGGACTGGGATTGTAAAGCTCTAAAATGATAAAGCACAATAAAAGTATTATATAAACAATCTTTATGGCATCTTTATTAAATATACCACATCTTCTGAAGCTGTTTATTTGCTTTGTGTGAGGAAAATACCAAAATGTGTTACTCAAAGTTGTTATTCACTGAAAAACTTACAGCAAATTAGAAATGATGTGGTTATAACTATGACATTTGGTTTCAAGACATGCAAAAACTAGTGAAGTTTGGCATCAAATACTGTCAACTTGACATTTTTATAATCAATAAGATATTTGTAGTCAATTTCACAGTTGTGGTGGAGTATTACCAAAATACATTGCATGGTTTAAAAGACTTGGAATATAGTGCATTAGTCTTATGGAAAAACTTTTCACTTTCATAATATGGAAAAGTGCCAGTATTTTTTTCGACAATGTATCTGTGTTCCATGGAAAAGTTATACAGGTTTAGAATGACATGAAGGTGAGTCAACTGATGGAATTTCATTTTAGGGTGAAGCATTCCTAAAGTAATCTTTTATACAAAAAAAATGGCATGTGTTATCAAGAATGAAATGCCTATACTTGACAAACCACAACAATTTAAAATATTTGCATCCATTGAATTTAAGGAGGGTGCTTTATTCCAGTAATATATTTCAAAGCATAGCGTTCTGAAGCACTCAAGCTCTGCCCCCTGAGCAGCTCACCAGCCCATTACAATCTAATGTTTTCCAGGCCTGTGTAATCTAATCGAATGCGAGAGTGACCCACCGAAATGAAGCTATGTCACACAGTGATTCTCTTAGCTGCACAAAAAGAGCAGACCATTTAGAAGAACAGCTTCAGATAGATTTATAAAGCACCTGCCATTTTATGAGGTCATCTGCTAAATAACATTTCATGGGTGTCTCATGCCTCATCTTTTACAAATCTCCACATTCATCCTACAATTGTTATATACATTCAAAAAAAATCAATGGTCAACTAAATAGAAAAAGAAAAAGTTCATTTCCTTTTTTATGCAAATTTCCATCATCTTAAGTGTGCAGGAATATATGCATTGCCGCTGTCTTGAACCTTTTATTTTAAAACCAATCACTAGGACGGAAGATGTTAGAGACTGTACAGGCTTAGCCAATATGGCTGCACTCACCTGTGACCGATAGACAGTAAAAGAAATGGACACAGCGACCCCTTTGATTTCAATGGAGAGAATTGAAGCCCTTTAGAAGCACTCGCTTCCTGATGGCTGAGCGTACTGCGCAGGCTCAAAATGAGCTTGACGACGTAGATGTGACGTGAGCAACCTGTCGGTCTTCTAGTAGCTGTGCCGAGAGAAATCTGAATCATTCCCTTCCGAATCTCGCAGAGACGGAGAGCGTGAGTATTAGCTGTCCATGAGGTAGCAGCAGGATCAACTTTATGACTCTCTATGGGCTTCTCCCTTGACTTTATCGGACTTTATGCCTCCACGTTCCCCCGATTGCTTGCGAGCTTCTCCGCCTGTCTATACGGTTATTTCTCGACTGTGCGACAGTCGAGTGGTTATGACGCAATCGTTAGCCTATTTTTACAAAAACGGCTTCTACAGGGCCATAAAAAGATACAAAGTAATGGAGCCTTTTATACATTGTTGTGTTTCTTTAGAAATAAATAATAGACAAATGGAGTCTTTGGATGTAAAGTTATTCGCTCAGATGTAAAGTTATTTGCTGTCAAAGTGACGCCAAAATGAACGGGGGTTAATGGAATGCTAACAGCAGGTGAAGTTCTGCTACAATGGCAGCCCCCA
Source organism: Meda fulgida (assembly GCA_030578275.1). Taxonomy (NCBI): domain Eukaryota; kingdom Metazoa; phylum Chordata; class Actinopteri; order Cypriniformes; family Leuciscidae; genus Meda; species Meda fulgida. Next base: position 28,494,578 of record CM060616.1, on the reverse strand, counting down.
GGGAGGCTTCAGTTTCCGGCTGATAGATTACCCCCTTGCCTGTGACTAATAAGAAAGGTGGGCCTACATATTGCTTCAGTCGTGTGCTAAAATCCCAAACTTTAAAATTATTTTCCATGTGCGTCTCATTGGCCTGGTGCCGTTTTACTTGAATATTATCATCTTAGTCATCGTTTTCTCTACCTGCAACCTTAACCTTCACATGAACTACTGACACCACACACCAGCGCTGGAATGGCCAAAACCAACCTCAACAGTAAAAAAAGCAGGACAGAGTGAAGTTAGCTATTGACAAGCAAGATCCTCAGGTCAGGTCACACATGAGTAGCTAACGGAACATTTATGTGAATAACGAGATAGAATGTCCAACCTCAAACTTTAATGCCTTTTCTCACTTACTTTTTTTTTTTTTGAGGAAATATTTTCACACAGTTGAGCAAAAGCAGGGTTTGTTTTCTATCAACTCCTGACAAAGTTTGCCACCATGTGCTTATTAGGAACCTACTTTTTTTTTTCTGCAGAACATCAGAAACAATATTCTTTGCACAAACAAAAAAAGAAGTGAGCTATAACCTAACATGAAGTTTGGACTGCTTTGTTCTGGAATGCTTTATTCTGCAATCCACTTTCAGTATTTGTGGTCTGAAAGAAATGAAAGTATAAGGTCCAGCAGAGGAAAGGTTGGAATATAACACTTTTCTTGGATAAATTCCTCAGTCTCCCTTGTCTTCATGCTCTATGACCTGGACTCTAAAAGCAACAAGCTCAAAGAATTGTGGGAGACCTGAGAGGAAATCTGAAATCCCCCTCTGTGTCAGGACATTATGTGAGGGAAAGAGAAACAGAGAAAGTTAAAAAAGATAGTCAGTGTGTAAGAAGGGATGGGCCTGTTGTCCCAACCTTGATTCAAATAACCTTGGGAATGATTCAGGCAGCTGTGCAGTCCTGCCCTTACAGAACACCCATTCTCAATCATGGTATTTTTTATATGAAGCCAAGCCCTTAGTAAGATCATCCAGAGAGCTAACATGCTAGTCCTTAACCCACAAATACTTTTGAATCAAACCTATCATAACAACCCTAAAATTACAAGTTAAATCCAGTCCAGAAGGTACTAAAGGTACAACTTAATTTGAAATTGTACAAAAACTGCATTTAATGAATACACACATGAACATAACATCAGGTACAGCTATCAATACAGATCGACAAAAAAATTGATTTTCTACATTTCTGATAATAACCTGATGTTGTCGGAAAAAAGGAGGTGGTAGTGCTGAACCAGTGTTCTACAATGGAAGAGAGTGAAATTGTGTTGTCCACATTTTTTACAGTCTATGCTACCAATAATAAGACCATATCTGGTGCAAAAGATGAGTAGGGAGGGATTTGACAAGATTTTATCAATATCAATGCCACTGACGATTCTGCTTATCGTTCCGATTCTTTAACGATTCTCTTATCGATTCCTGATAGCAATGTGTGGAAAAATGTAGTCATGCTTTTTCGGGGGGAAAAAAAAAACAAACAAGTAGTTTTATTTGTTTTAAAGCTTACACTTGAGTAAGCAAACTGTACTTTATGTAATTTATGTAATAAATGGAACCTTATTGTAAAGTGTTACCGATTAGTTATACACCGATTCAAACATCTTGTGAGTTCGGTTTTGTAAATATCAGCTGTTTTAACCATTCATTAAAATGAATCGGTTCAAATGAGTCATTAGTTTGCGAATTGGACGTGTCATTATCAGATGTGTATGTGTTGTGTGATTATCCCGGCAGCTAGGACATCCCACAAGATTTGTGACAACACAGAAAATTTTTAATCACTGGATACCTTTTTTCGTTTATTTTAAGTGTGGTTTATGTCAGCTGAATGCTTTTCAGAGAAGATAAGGTATAGCACAATAGCACACACCCAGCGGTAATTCGGGAAAAAAAAGATATCCGAATGCTCCACATGAAACTATGGTCTTCCGACTTTTTACCATCGTCTCTCTCTGCTCGTTCTTCAGTTAAACATGCGCCCTGTCACACGCGATCAAATAAGACTATGGCGGGAGAAAAATTCGCTTTGGAGCAGGAGCATCGATAAGAGGATTTCTAATCTTCAATTACATGGGACGGGTAAGTCCATGAAGGCTTCCATGTCGTTCCGCCATCTTGAAAAACTATAATAGCAGAGAGGGACAAAAAGCACTAGCCTACCTAAACTCGTTCCACAATCACGTGATCTGAAACCAGCTGAAACGGACAAGGAGATCAGTGAGAGGCGCTTGTCACGGCCCCGGCAAATTTGTAAGGCTGCACTGCACGGTACTTCATAATGCAGGATCATACTTATCCCGAGCCACAGGAGAAGGAATCCTCATCGCCAAAAAAGCAAAAAAAATATTTAAAAGGAAACGTGACCGGCAAATTAAAAAAACGAGGGTAAATATCGGGATAGATTTTTATAGGTGGAAAGAGCTAATGAAGGAGAAAGACTTTGAAAGGGACGCTGAAGTTGCCTGCTTTCTTCTCGACAGTTAAGTCAATGTCACGGTCTAAATTACAAGCTGTTTTTCATTGCTTGGTTGTGCAATTCATTATATAGGCAGCATAGCAGTAGAACATGTATAGTTAAAACTCGATGTTGAAGACTCGATGAAGACATGTTGTCGTAGCTTCGTAGTACATATTACCGGCTACCGTAGTTGCAACACGCATTTAAAAAAGCGAGGTGCTAGAGAGCACTATTCG
>CM060616.1:28469334-28486834 GCA_030578275.1 Meda fulgida | reverse complement strand
CCGACATAATCCAATCTCAGCCCAATGCTTGCTAACCACAGGAAAATCACATTTAGTGCACAGGCTAGAATTTATTTGGGCCAAATCTAACTGTCCCAATATACCTAAAGACATAGGTACAGGAAATGGAGCCATGGCATAGCGGAGATAAGGAAAAAGAGGCCGCATCCCAGGGCATCTTTCACACATTTATCTGGCACTGCTTAGAGAAGTCCCAAAAAACAGCAGCTCTGGTGTTTTCCATTTAGTTATTTATGACTGCCATATAACTCGGGAGCAAAGGAAGACTTCCTAAGTGGTAAATACAATGCATGACATGTTGCAAGTCATTTTGACTTGTTTAACCTTGAGCATTAGTGTCCCAAAGGACTGTGAGAGGTGTGGGTCACGAGACAGATGACTTGTGACTAGATTTTTCTACTGAAATCTCATCCACATCTGTACACCAGAACTGGATCTGAATGACTTTTGAACATATTGAGACATCCTTTAATGAACGCTGCCATCAAGAGAGCCTACAATGGTCTGTGCAGTTTAGACAAAACTGCATACTGCAGTGCTGAAATAATATTAAGTACACAGTATACATTAACTTTTTAACTGTTGAGTAAGTTATCGTTCTTTTCTGCACTCACACACATAGCCTACACATTGTTTTCCTTATACTTGTGACCATTTATGGGATATGTGTTCATTTTAAACCAGCAGTATTGTAATTTTTAAACAATAGTTGTTAAATAAAACAACCCAGCGTGTTGGGCCAAACATTTAAACCAACCCGAAAACCCAGCTCTGGGTCAAAACGGGACAAACCAAAAGCCAAAATCCTCCAAATTGGGTTGTTTTATAAACAGTCCAAATCATAATCATCAGACATAAAATAATTTAAACAAATTTAATCATTCCTAAATCATATAAATAGCTAGACATAAAAAAAAACCTCTCCAAAACACTTTTTTTTCTGGCTGTGCACACACATAAATTACAGTCTTGTTAAAGTCCAAGCAGGTGGTGAGGGGTGAGAGGTGTGTGTACGAGACATGATTTCAGCCCATTAGAAGCAGTGACCCCCTACAGGAGAACATCGTGTTCAGGAGCAGACTGGGAGAAAACATGCCTGCAAATCACTTGTTACAGGTGCATAGCTGGGATCTCCTAATGAACATATGGCAATGCAGACGGAGGTGGGAATGGAGCTAATCTGATCAATTCATAGAATAATAATCAGCTGTTTATGATTAGAGAATATTTGAGAGAGTCTGTCAGTGATGTCACTTTAAAGTATAAAAACACAGAAATATACAGGCAAAAGAGTAAGTTGCAGTGAGGGAGCAAATATATTTAAACAATATATATAAAATAATTATGTAAAAATAGCTTGAAATCTATGTTTTTGATCACTTTATTCAGGATTTTTCCTGAATTGAAAATAATTTAGCGGCCGACAAAATTAATCTTTGTCCCATCAAAGATTTATTTGACCATTAAAATGTGACGATGCCTGCCGTTCTGCAGTTCCACTAATAGCCGGCTGCTTTAAAACGCTCCTCTGTGTGTGTGTGTATGTGTGTGTGTGTGTGTGTGCTCTGTTAAGAGCATCAACGGTTTATATTTACAAATCTTTGGCAGTGTTAACCTTTGATCCAAAAACAGACATCTGACAACATCTGTTGAGCGCATGAACACAATGGCCAATCAGATGTGATCAAGTTAGTCAGAGTGCAACTGGAGTTATAAAGCTACACTAAAGTAGTTATGTTTTTTATTTATTCAGGCAGTTTAGAATATGTCATGCTTTGGTTGTTTTATTGTGTATTTTTTTTTCATGCTATATATCCGTTACCTGTTTTTTTTTTTCCTGATCGAATATTTTATTTAAAAAATATACATATAAAAAAAAAATATATATATATATATATATATATATATATATATATATATATATATATATATATATATATATATATATGCACTCTTTCAGACTATTGATTTAGAAGCATGTTTTTGTTTTGTATGCAAGGAAGGAGTGAAATTGCAGAAATTACAGTATTTTAAAAGTGTAAAACAGTTTGTTCAGTTCAGTGCTGTTATAATTGTCAAAAACAGAAATATGCTAATAAAAAAAATATCGGTTCTGTATATCGTTCTGTATATTCTGTATATAAATAAATATCGGTCGATCTCTACTTCTAAAGGACAACTAAACTGTGACTGTTGCACTATATTGTGCTTGTCAAAGTAGAAACCAGGTCACTGATCAATAGCTATTAGCCCAATGTAAAATTTCACTCAGGAGCAGTTGTAGGGATGAGTGATTATATATATATATATATATAAGTACATTATGCTAAAGTCGATTATCGAGTAGATTGTGTTTCTGGTGACTCAAGATAACATTCTGTTCCCCTTGTCCCTCCCATGTCACTATCCTAACTGAATAAAAACAAAAATGCCCGATATAATGAAATTCCACAATATTTTGGTAATTTACAATATCTCATGATATCAAAAAACACTGAAAATTATTGTTCTTAAGATAGGCCTCCATGTCTTTCAATCATCACCAATTTGGTAAATGGATTTGATGAATTTTAACTTTTTTTTCAAACCGTCATACACATGGTCATTGCAATGAAACAACTATCAATAAATAAATTAATAAATAAATAACTCAAAAAATAATTTTCAATACAAGCAGAGGCTCTCTTGTTTTGCAGTGTTTTCTTTGGTTCTGAAGCCTCTATGAATGTAGAGGCTTCAGAATACAGAATAAAGATGCCTGTAAAAAAGGGACAATTAATCCAGCCTTTACTCAACAATTTGAGAAGATTCCCTCTGCATGATTATTTTTGCTATATGCTTTTCATATAATGCCAATATACAGCATTCCACAATGTGTGTTTGATTGTCAAGTGGCCAAACAAGCACTGTTGTTAGTCGATAGTCATTATATTTGCCAATAAATCAGTCTAAAATAAGCAATGTCATGCCTGACTACTTGCAACTAATACCGTAATACGTATAACAATGTTGGCATTTAAAAACAAAGGCACAATAATTTGCAAGCGTCTTTATGAGTGTGTGTACCCTTTACAAGACCATCCAAAAGGCATTTCAAAGGTTATAGATTGCGTCTAAGCACTATCTGTGGAACACCAAGTGGTAAGGCATGGGCTAGTCATCTGACCAAGATGGAGAGAAACAAAGGGGCATGACATCAACAAACTTAGATACGCAAACAGGGCAGGCTCACTCACTGCCCCTCTCTTCTTCAGTTCCCTCCATCCCTGCTCTTTGATCCAAGGGGGGGCGATAGTTACGCTAGCATAAAAAGGTCAGCGGGGTTGCACTTTGCCTGCATGAGTCAACTGCCCTCCTCCCCGCTACTGTTTCCTTTCTATCTATCGCTCCAAAGTCACGTCTTCGTCAAAGCTGCGTCATTCACATTCAACACATTCTTCTGGCCTGGGCAGCCTCTGTTCACATGACTGGAGCACTGCTTAGGTCTGTCCGACAGCCTGCCCAAACAATTCCCTCTTTTTTAGTACTAAACACTCTGTCAAAGGGGACCAAAATGGACAGTGACCTCCACAACTCTAGTGGACTCTCATAGGACTGAATTTTTCAGTTTGTGTAGCTACATCTAGAATACCAAAGGCAAACATAACAGCTGGAAAGGGCTGTAAATATGTATACCACAAAATCCAGTTTTCACACCTTTTGAACAATGAATTTCCATGATATTTCCAAGACTGATATTTATTGTCCTGTTTTGCATCAAAAACAGCAACTGCACACACAAAGAGCAACTTTCCACAGACAAACGTTTCGTAGTGATAACTACAATTATTTATATGAAACATTTCAAATATTAATTTCCTCAATTTTTCTAGCCCTGAAAACCAATTTTACAATTTTCAAGTTTTACATGACCGTGGGAACCCTGAAAATCAAACACAAAAGAATGCTGTTATTAAAGAAAGTTATTATTATTATTCATCTGCTGGGACTTATTCATCTATCGGTTGTTGATTGGATGAAGGCAGATCTGAATGTGAGCTTGCAGTAAATTCTAAGAACGGTCCGGGTTTTAAGCAGACTAAAAGATTGGAGAAGTCCAGCATTCGCGACCAGAGAGAAGTCGTTTCATCAGAAGATCGATCGAGTTATGTTATTTAAATTAAAAATTACAGGATCAAAAAAACAAATAATGTATGCATGGATCAATCATTCACAATAAGGACAATAGAAAATGCTTTCATTTCATGCCAACTTAAAAAAAAGGACACAAAACTCAGAATTAATAATTTACAGAACTGTAATTTCATCTAGCGTCATTGAACATTCCCTACAGGTTTCCATTGGTTGGTCAAACAGACAGTCCTGCCCCAAACTCATTGGTTGAGCCACTTGTGCAGTTTTAGTCTCTCAAGGAAACAATAATGGTTTGATAGTCCCTACATATTTTAGAGAAATCAAAATACAAATCACTCACTTACGGTCATAAAATAAAGCTGTACACATTTACCTGAAAAATGTTCAAGCTTTTAGACAAATCTGCAGAAGTGAATTTAAATTTGATGAAAAATAAGTAAATGCTCTTCATCAAGCAGATGATATAATGACCTAGTGAAGAGTTCAGGTTCCAAAGTCAAGCATGCCCTCTCAGCAGTTACAGTTAAAACACCTGCAGGCTACCAGCACCTGCGCATATAGAGACTTCAGAAGAAACTCTGGAGCCACTTATCTGCAGTGTAAGCCAGGTGTTTTTCTCCAAGAACCGTAAGATCAACAAAACGTGCAGTGAGGAAATGAAAGGAACCCGTACTGACCTTGAGAGCAGAGCAGATTTAGTGGAATGAAACTTAATCCAAAGTTCTTGGGGAAAAGGACAATGAAGGTTATGGAACAGACAAGTAAATCAGAAGTCAAATAAAGACTGGAAACAACCCATCCCGAATCAGCACTGCGAGTGGAGAACATTCACTTCAAAGACGAGCCTGTGCACTGCATGGTCTACACTGGAGGTCTTTTGGACTTACACTGTATATTGTACAGCGGTATCTCTGTTGGCATGATGGCAGGCTGAAGAGATCAAGCCACATTGAGCAGCCCCTCTAATGCAATCAGGAGAAAAGAGCACAGGACACTGGTCGCTGAGAGCTCTCTCCCTCTACACACACACACACACACACACACACACACGCTAACAGTGAGGGGGAAGGGCAGTCCAATGTGAGACAGGCCACAGCAGACTCACAGTAACCTGAGAAATTACAAGGGGTGGCGGCGGCATTTCACAGCTTGTCTCCAGCCTGACCCCTCCTACACACTAGTAGCCCACTGAGATCCTGAGTAGGGACAAGGAGAACCTGGGAAGCATTTAGGCCATTAGATCCACAGCCAAATCAAAAACCAGGAGCCCCTCATCCACCTCCTGAAGGTTCAACCCCCCATAACCGGTCCAAACCATATTTAAAAATAGGTAATGGTTTACAATAGTTTCAATTTGTTAAAGAGTTACTTAAGTGGAAACTGTTATCATTTACTCACCACCCAATGAGGTTTGTTCTTGCGCATCAAGAAAGTACAATTGAGCTTCCGTTTAGCACAATTGATGTGCTGCTCTATTTGTGTTCATTTTTATATGTGAAGTGAATAAAAGCCTTCAGTAAATCTGCTTGATCGAGTCTCTTCGAAAACTTGGGTTAAATGATTCATACAGATTATTTTACAATGTATGATATTTTTCAAGTACCAACGTTTTGGGTGAACTCAGGTTTAATTAAAAATATTTTAATTTCTGTCTTGAAGATGAACAAAGGGGTGAGTAAATGATGACATTGTTCATTTTTAAAGGGGTCATATAATGGTACATGCACTTTTACAAGTTGATTGAACTGAAATGTGTGTTGGCAGTGTCTGTACACAACCATCATATAATGATAAAAATCCATCCAGTGGTTTTGTTTTAATCTCCTTATATGTTTTCCCTTGCCTCAAATCGAGCCTGTGACGTCACAAGCTCGCACGCCCCTCCCACGATTGTTGATTGACAGCAGGGTTTCAACACAGACCAGCCCTCGCTCGTGAGTGAGATATCAATCATAGTTCGTCATTGTTGATACACTGGAGCAGAATGGAGTCTAAGCGATTGTGGTGTTCGGTTCTTGGGTGTAATAACGAACACAGCAGTAATTTTAAAGTTCCCAAATTCCGAACCTCTGAAGACGCAGTGGCTGAGTTATGTTTATGAAGGGAATATTCCCGACGACCAACGTGAATGTGCTCATGTTTGCGCAAATCATTTCTCACCAGACTGCTTTTTAAACGAGGGACAATATAAATCAGGTTTTGCTAAGAGGCTGCTACTGAAAAAGGAATCAGTACCAACTATTCGTGATCCTGCTGGACCTGCTCCAGAAGAAGAGAGTGTAATGTTTTATTAACCTTTATATTAATCTTTGCAAATCCCATGCACGCTTCACGATGAATGTGGCTAATGTTTACACTCAGGGTACATTACGGCATGTATTCCATGTAATATTACGACGTTCTCAATATAATTCATAATCCCACGTTTATAATGAAAAACGCGTTATAGTTATTGTGTTATTAAAAACTGTGTACGCAGCTGTTACAGTTAACATGCCAGCAATAAGTTACACCTGGTTTACTTGTATGTTACTGATTAATAAAGTAATGTCAAAAAAACAGAACAGAGGGGCGGGGTGAGCAAAGCTCATTATCATTTAAAGGCATATGTACTGAAACAGCGTGCTGAAAACAGAGCTGTTTTTGAGCAGGTAAAATTAGTGTTTTCTTAAAATACTAATGAGAATTTTTAATAAAAGTATATTACAAAGTTTTCATTTAGACCCTAAAGATTCATATTAACTTGTACAAAAATGGTATTATATGACCCCTTTAAGTAAACTAACCGTTAAACATTAGTTAATTATTCAATTAGTTATTTTTTTTTATTTATAAAAAGGCTAGTGATTATTGTTAATCACTGTAAATAAGCTACTGACCCCCACCTGCACAACTTATTTTAACCTTTAATGATAATTCCAGCTGACAAGGCTCCCAGTTTGTTTCCTTGAGAAAAATTAAGCAGCAACTGTACCTGATATTTACCCAAATTAATCGATATTGAATCAAGATCGGAATCGTATCACAAGATTATTAATTGAAATCGTGAAATTTGTGGCAAGAACTAATAAAAGTAGGCTACCAGTTATTGTACCATGTAAACATTGTAACGTTGTAACTAAATTTAATTAAATTCTGTTTAGTTACCAAATGTTTTGACAATCACAATACACTTACTGTAGGGGTGTGACGAGACGAGACTTTTAGATACGATTTTTAGAAATCTTTAGAAAAAAAGATTAAGAAATCCTCAACGACAAAGTTCATGACTGGAAAAATAGTCTGCAGGTCCATTTTGAAATGTTTTAACTAAAAATCTTCTAATGAATGTAATTTCAATTCTACTTTATGAATATGAATTATCATCTGCACTGAGAGACAACAACATACAAGCACTGTTAAAGTTTTTGCCAGAAACTCAACTGACCGGCTTCTCTCATGTATGATTTCACATGACTCTCTTCAGACCTCAATTTACATTTATGAGCTTCCAGAACTTCTGATTGAGGATGTGTGTGACTTCCTGATTGAACTCCTTTCCACAAATTGAACAATGAAATAAAAGCAGTATAAATAACAAAAATAAATGAGTTTTCTCTTAGTCTTATTAAGTGCAAACATAATCAAATTACTGTAGCGCACAGACTCTTTATAATTGTTGTTTTATTGTTAAAAACTGTTGTATTTTGCACCAGCAGTTATATGGTTAAGGCGGTGATTTCGGAAAAAGGCTGGGTAGAGAGTAACGAGCGGGTGAGTCACCCCGGGTTTCCACCAACTGCGGAACAGCTGCGGATGTCCTTCAATACCTACCAGGTCCGGATTTGCGGAACGGCTGCGGCTATGACTGACACGAGGACCCATGAGATCTTGCAAATTCACGTATGATCGCGCGATATAAACAATCTCCCCTGTGCTGAACTGCTGCAGATCTCTCCGGCATCCGGCAAAAATAGAAACTCTGCGTATCTGCTCCGGAGGGCTGCAGTCGCCGGAGCTGGGACGGAGTTGGAAAGCAGCCATTCCACAGTCAGTTAAAATACACACATTGACTTTAATGGAAACCTATTGACTCTGCCGCCATTCCGGAGCAGATCCGCAGCTGTTCCGCAGTTGGTGGAAATTGGGGCTGGTGCATTTGCGTACAGTTGTTCTTGCGTTCAAATTAAAAGTTAAAAGTTCAGAAACGGAGCCTCCCTTGTCTGTCGTTCTTCAGATGTTAGAATAGGCTAATAGCTCAATATTCAAAATGCAAACAGAGACCACAGCCACAACTACACAGTCCAGAGTAATGTTGCACGGTGCACCGATACTTCAAAAGTATCGCGATTCTCGGAAATCAAAAACGTCACGATTCCTAAATTTATTAGTATCGATACTTCTAAGAATGACCGCGTTTCAGATTTGTAAGAGACATATTTCATTCATTTTCAACCGCGCTCCAACAAACCAGAAGCGACATGGCGAACTGGCTCACGGCAGTCGACAAGTCGGGGCTTCAAGGAAAGTATAAAACCTGGATGTACCAACACGGAATCCTACCAAGGCTTCGCTGGCCCCTTCTCATATACGAGGTACCCATGACAACGGTAGAAGCACTGGAGAGAACCATCAGTCAGTTCCTCAGGAGGTGGTTAGGACTCCCACGGTCCCTGAGTGACATCGCCCTCTATGGCCATTCCACCAAGTTGCAACTTCCCATCAGCAGCTTGTCCGAGGAATTCAAGGTCACACGTGCCCGGGAGGTCATCATCTACCGAGATTCGTCCGATGCCAAAGTCTCCTCAGCTGGAATCTGTGTTTAGACAGGAAGGAAGTGGAAGGCACAGGAAGCGGTGGACAGAGCGGAGGCTCGGCTGAGGCATGGTGTCTTGGTTGGCAATGTGGCAGTGGGACGTGCAGGCCTGGGTAGTTTACCTAAGCCACGCTATGAAAAATCAAGAGGGAGGGAGAAGCGTCAGTTGGTGCTGGACGAGGTGCAGGCAGAGGTGGAAAACACGCAATGAGCCAGTGGAGGTCGGTTGCAGGGGCTTTGCAGGACAGTCGTTACCCCGGACACTAAAACTCCTTGGAGTTAAAGGACAACTGTGCAGGCGAGCCATAAAGAACATCTCTGAGGCTGCCGAAAAAGCCTCACGATGGCTGTGGATCAAGAGGAAGGATCCGTGGAGTAGCACGCCACTTGGACACAGGCCGGGGACTGATCACCCCCGGCTGGGTCGCCCGGGCGAGGGTGTCTGTTGATTAAAGACCCGAAACACCTTTGGACCCCGGGTTCATCACTGATGACGTGTCCAAGTAGCACCAGAAGGTGTATGTTAGAACTTGGTGTGTGCAACGTACGCTTCCAGTGCCTCCCTGGACGTCTGTGTTTTTTCTCCTCACGCACGCAGCAAAGAAGCTGTAGCTGTCATGTGACCAACACTACCGCGAGATGCTGCATGTGCGAGCACAAGTGATACTGTGGCCGCCGGTCCACGACTGGTAGAAGATGACGCGAGGAGGAGTGAAATATGGAAGTACTTTGCCTACCTTTCTGACAGTGACATAGCAGCAAAATATATTTAAAATACTCAGTCATTTTTGTCTACTTTTTTATGTGTCCACTTACAATCGAAATAAAACACTGTGCTTTTGTAAAATAAAGAAAATAAACAAGCTGTGCTTTCTGCCTCTCCGTCTCCGTGAACTATTTTTCTGGTGCACGTCTCTAAACTCTAGACTCTAAACTTTCGCTCTCTGAACTCAGCGAATACTATTCACCCAGGCATGACCAATATCTTTATAATAATTAAAGTGTGTTCTTTCAAAACTAAAACAAATATTCTCTGTTTATGGAATCTATGTTAAAAGAGAGAGATGTCAGTCGTTCTCATTATCGTTTTCGCAGCTCATTATTCTTTTAATGTGAACACGCCCACGGAGAGTGCGCGCTATTGTCCCGGTTTTAAAATAAAGCACAGCAATGATATTTAAGAGTGTTTCTTCCTTTTCAGGAAAAGATATGGATATAAAAGATATCATTCTACAAGATATGACATTTATCGGGCGCTTTTTTTGCGCAACGAATCCTTCGCCATCGTCACGCGATCAGTGAACTGCGATTCGTTCGTGCTGCACTGTGTGCGACTGCAACTCGTGCTGGATGAGCAGAGCAGACGTTTACGTTTTTTTTATATATATATAAAAACAGCAAAATGACCGTGGAGCCATGTAATGTGAATGTACCGGTGGCATATTCTATGCTAATTTCACCCTCACGCTCCATCATGGTGATATCACGAGATAGCTTTTCACTTGACGAGAAATCTCGTCACATTTCAGTTTCGTCACACCCCTAACTTACTGTGAAGCAAGGTTTTTGTGGGGGAGGTGTTGTATTTTTTACACCCCGCCCCCTCACCTTAATTCTCACTCCAAGCTAAACAAAAGTTGCCAAACCTGCATAATATGTACCTTTAACTATGCATTGTCATATGATCAACCAGTCATGATACTGATTCAAGTTTCACAAACCTTAATTGACCGTTCGCAAACACCCGCCCCCTTTAGTTACTGTTGCTTTGTCCGACAAGCCACGCCTCTCTCACGTCACATGTTCTCACGCAGTGAAAAACAAATCGCGGAGCAGAGAGGACCCTGACAACATGCTGATACTCAGGACAGACCAGGTTACTTTTGATATGAAACAAACTCTCAACTTTTAAATTTGGTCATTTTTTAAACAATAAATACCGTTTATGGATCGCTGTACAGCCTCAGTTAAATCTGCTCGTGAACCGATCATCTCTTCCTTATAGTTAATTTATAGCATCAAATAAACATGAATGAACATCAGAAGTAGGGCTGGGACGGTTACCGCATTACCACGGCCATGTGACCCCTACCGCGGGTCTGAGCTCGTCACTGTCATCACCGCAAAAAATAAAAAAAATAAAAAAGTGCCTGCACATGTGCACGTTTTGTCTAATTACATGGATTCATTGATTCTAATTACTTGGATTGAGTCTAGTGACATTGTGTCTAACATGGATTCAAGGTTTTCTAAACAAAACTCATCATGATCAAAAAATGGAGCAAATCCGACCTGTCGCGAGTTGGGGAGCGGAATGTTTCATGACACGTAATAACATTCCATTCGTATTGACTATTAGGCCTGTATGCGAGAGTACCTGTGTAATGTCTCTTGCAGCCTATAATTTGAATTATATTTTGCTAAAGCATTAAAATCCAGGCGCATGACTCATGAGAAAGCCCCAAAAGCAGGACCTCAGTTTTTAATTGCACGTACTTATTTAACAAGATTCTCTCATGTGGTTGAGCTGCGCAGCCAACAATAGCAGGTAGGTAGATAAATAATCGTTTATTAAGAGGCGATCTGAAATGTGTTCTTTTTTAAATCAAGTGACCAAAGTGCTCGTTGCCACAGATACAGTGTTCTGTTGTGATAGTCTTCACTCGGACGCGCGCTTAAATCCGTTGCGGAGAGACTCTCTATTCTTTACGGTGAAATCACAAAACATAATGCACAAAAAAAAACGTATCCCTGCTTGATATACAACCACTAATATGATTTTGATGAGGGGGGAAAAACAATACTACTTAGTACGGATTAGAACCCAGAATCTCTGACACGCTTGGCAAAAGTTCTGCCACTGAACCATTAAAGTAATGCAGGAATTTTTTGCTTTTCAACCGCGGTGAGAAAAAATCCATACCGCCCCAGTCCTAATCAGAAGAAATGTTGTTTTAAACGTGGAAAGATGTCAGTTACACCGTTTCTCAATTTCAAATCCTCCAACGTTAGTAATCCACTTACTTTGACGGACAAAATGGCGGATTTGGCGGGTTATGATTGGTCAGATCGCCTGTCAATCAAACTCCCTGCGAAGGGTTGATTACACTAAATGATTCTTGTTTCATTTCAAAAGTAAAACCCTGCAGTTCAGAAGCGAGTCAGATGTGAATTCAGTAACCACAGTTGATTCAAATCATTAACGTGCGAGTTTTTCATTAAAAAAAAACTTAAGGTGCGTACAGCCGAACAAAGCATACTTTGCTTGATAGCAGTTGCAAACACATGCATTTGACACATGCACACTATAAAGTTTCGTCCTTGTCCGATGTCTGATGTATTTCTCTAGAGAAGTTTGCACACTATAATCAGATTCAATTAAATCTACTAAAACTGAGTAAAATATAATTCCTTTTGTTGTGGCACTGTTAATGCAGCTGATGTAATGCTCAAAACGCACATAACATGTCTATGAGAGTAAATTTGGATTATTATGTCAGTCATTCGGGAGTGTCACCACAATAGCCAAAACATTTTCTTCAATATTTTCCAGCGCAGGTCCTGCAGCCTACTCATTCGCTCTCTCTCCAACACCTCCTCTTAATGTACTCAAGCCTATAACTAGGCTTTATTCCAAATAAAGAAAAGCGAAAGTGCTCTCTACAGCCATCTGGGAACCATCAGCAGTGTATCATAGGAAATGGTCACTATGCTGCTGTCAGGCACCTCAGAACACAACCGAAAGAAAAATGGAGGGGGGGAGGGATAGAGAGAGAGAGAGAGAGAGAGAGAGAGAGAGAGGGGGGGGGGATGAGGAGCTTGACAAACTTGCATTCCTGTGCAGCATGGGACTCTAGGATAAAGTGTATTACAGTTTAACACGCCCTTCAGCTCATGGATTCCCCCAATATGAGTTTTAAAACCTTTAAATAACAACAACAAAAACAACAACAATAATAGCTATTACTATTATTATAACAACTACTACAATATCATTATTGTTTAATAAGTATTAAAAATGTATCAAATCTTTTATATTTATTATGAATATAATATTAATACATGATATTTAATATTATTCATTATGCAATGTTATTAAATATGAATGGTTATAAATTGTAATATTTCATAGCAATACGCCATTATTATTATTTAATACAAATTAAATATTAACTTATATTTATTTTTATATTATTAACATGTAATAATTATTATTGCTGTTATTATTTATTATAAATATTACCAATCATAACTGATAAATAATAATTTAGCATAGCAGTGCTATTTAGATGATCTTATCTGCATACAAATCCAAAAACTCTGGCACTCAGTTATTTATTTATTTGTTGGTCATTTCAGGCAGTTCTGCCCTAAACATTCTTTGAACAAACCAAAGGCACCATCTCTGGTTGTCAGTGTATGTTTCTGGGGAAGAACTGCAGCCTTAAAATAGCACCTTCTAAAAACAAAATTCCTCAAATCTATTCTTAAACTGGGCTCACCCAAGAAGTCTGCATCAAAAGATTTGGCACCTTCAAGAACAAAATGTCTGTTTCTGAAATCCCCCACTTCCCCTCTAAAGCTTTTTTCATTAGCTGCTAATTTCATTCCGTAAATAGAGATGGGCAGAATGGTCGACTAATAAACTAGTCATTGAAGATTATTCAGGGCTCCAGACTGCTACCTTTTTTCTTGCCAGTCAGAGTCAATTTTGTTAGAGGTCGCACTGATGCAACCACAACTTGCCATTTCTGTAGACTGTTGCATATGAAAAACATCAAAAAACAAACTAAATGAAATTGGAACGAAACTGCGCTTCTCATCTTAGCTGCACAGCGTAGACCGTTTTTCAGCTCGGACCAATATTGGACAGCGTGGCGTTAACTCACGGGTCGATCTCGATCACGTGACAGAACTGGGATATCCAGTGAGAAAGAGTTTGAATTCTCTGCAGAATTAATAACATTCCTGCGAGATCTAGTGCTAAGCATTCAAATTCAGCGCAGAATTGTGTTATAAACCACGATAGATCTCAGACCAAACAGCGCTAACGTGAAAAAAACAAACGAACAAGTTATAGAAGGCTTTTCAGTCCACAAATCATCAACAATCACCATGAATTTAATGTAGTAAAGCTAACTGTAACTATTAAATTGTGGCAAAATGTTTGAATGTTTTTTACATTATTAATTTAAGGGTTCGAATGTACAACCTTTTGAGAACGAAATTCAAGCACTTTAAGGATGTTCAAGTGCTTCATACTTTTCCCAGCACTTCAAAGTTCAAAATATTATCCAATTTAAATGTATTTTTTAATGTGATGACCAAAATTATTTTTTTCTCTATGAAAATAAGGTGATTTCTTTTTTAAAGTTACTTTTAACTCCATCTCAACTCAAGCTCAGTGCTTTCCTTTCATATGTGCATTTTCAAGAAATAAACAAGTAATATCATTAGTTACTTACTGCACTTACTAATGCAAAACAAACAATAGTAATTTTATGATTAAAAACAAGTCAGCGCTTCTGAAACAAATTGATCAGATTCAAAAATATGTATAAAAAAAACTATGCTAGCTTTGTGCATTATGAAGTTATATTATATGTAGTCTGTTAAATATCTGTTGGGAGAAATGACTGCACATTGATCTTGCATTCCGTCTGGGCTATTTTCTGAATGTTATTCACGTCAGAAGGGATACTTTGCTATGTTTTAAAACATTGTGTCAGTTTAAACATCTTAAAATCACGGCATTAGACCTTACGATCTCGGTCTAGCTGTTTTTGATTCTGAAAAAATATCAAATAAAATTATATTGTGCATTATATTCATTCAATAAGTAATGCACTGAAGTAAATATGCAAGTATACAGTCTAAATTGAATGGTGCTGACAAATTCATAGCACCTACTTCAGAGAGACCGAATCCAATCGATACAGCTTGTAATCTTGGCCAACTGCATTCAATTTAATTAAATAACTTCAATGCCTCATGCAGGGCATTGTGAAAGTACAGAAAGAGTTTAGAAAACCTCAACGCAAACTATGTAATATGGAAACCAGAGGACAAAAAAAAAAAAAAAAAAAAAAAAAAAAAACTTAAAACTTATCTAATCTCTGCCTTGTGAAAGAACAAGATTGAGCAAATATCCCCAGTAAATAAAAGCTCACATCTGTTTACAAACTGCCTTTTCCTGTAAGCCTCTCATTGCTGTACATACTTCTGCAGTTCAGCGCTCAGGCTCAAGGCTAATTCGGGATCAGTTCACAAAATAACACTAGTCTAGATATGCATACAATGACACATGCAAGAATAAAAGCTTATCAAACGTGTTGTGAATCAGATTTCAAAGGTATCGATAAGCAAAGGGCCACTGAGCACTTCAGCAGGTTATAATTAGCTACGCTCGTCATGCTCAATGACTGAACACTACAAACAAGCACTACAGGTAAAACCAGGAGCACATGACTGTAACGGGCCTCTGGAAAATAGTGAAATAAAAGCCCTTCTTTAAAAGTGACATAGGTGTCAGGATGAAAAATGTAATAATTTATTTAAGATGCTAAGCAATCAGACTAGATCTATTAAACACTGCACATGCACATCATTAGACAAAAAGTCAGGCCAGTAGTTCAAATTTATGATTGTGCTGCAAATATGTTCTATTTTCCCACCACAAAAAATATAAAATATAATATAAATTAATAATATAACTAAATTCTCACCTAGAAAAAACTCTTACAACTACATATTGTGTAATAACAAAAGTAGCATTTCAAAAATGATATGGGTTTTTTTGTGTTCACTGTCTAGTCAAGAACATGGAGTTATAAAAAACATTGAAAAGTCTCAGCGCTGAAACTGGTAGGATATGAGTAGTCTTGGAGGGCCTCTCATCCAATCAGATTCGAGGACTGGAACTAACTGTAGCATATAGATATTTTATTGTATATATGTATGCTATATAAATATATTGTTTTGTTTTCTATACTGCTAAGTGCGAAGAGGTTTAATGTGGAGTTTGTCATTTAGGCGACATCTTAATTTATTATTCATGAAATAGCAACAAACAGGAACATTCCTAGCTTAAAGGGTGGTCACACTACCCTTTGCCTGAATTAAAAGAATGCATATTATTGCGGTGAAGTAGAGTAAATTGTATATTTTTACTTTTTGGATTTATTATTGCTTTTTATGTTGAATTTACATTTATAAACAAGATACTGCGGTGTGTGTGACGTCACTTTGATGTTGTGTGCTCAAAGTGTAGTGTGTGACTGGCTTTATCCTGGATGTGCAACCTACGGTACATAAAGATTGTAGACTGCAGTTGC
Source organism: Meda fulgida (assembly GCA_030578275.1). Classification (NCBI taxonomy): domain Eukaryota; kingdom Metazoa; phylum Chordata; class Actinopteri; order Cypriniformes; family Leuciscidae; genus Meda; species Meda fulgida. The sequence continues at coordinate 28,470,550 of CM060616.1, read as the reverse complement.
CACACATAGCATTCCATTCACTGAAATTATTACCACTGATTAAAATCTTAAAGTATTTTATTATCAATAAAATCATGCAGTCTTACCATGAAAGTGGTTTAGGACAGTAACAACAACAGGAAAAATCAAATGCAAATTTGTTTCCGAAATACTTTCCCACCAGTAAGGGATGTAAATAGTCTGTATAAAGTTCTCTGCTCTGGATCAAACTGATGGAGCCCTGGTGAATAATAAACTCTTGAGCTTCCCAGCAAAAATAGAAAGGTCGTAGAGTAAAGGGAGAGACTATGTTTAGTTGGGTGTGTGTGTGTTTGTGTGTGTTTGTTTTAAAGGGGCCAGTCCCCTTCCCTGCTCCCAGACAGAGGCTGCCTTTGGAGGCCCTCTAGAGAGCAGACTGTGTGAATGAGTTACGACAGCTGAGGCCTCTTCCCTCACCACTGGAATCCTAAAACACACACCATCCTGCCAATAAAATCAAATCAACCGAGCAACAAATGCTTATCCAATGCTAATGTAATGTTTTTTGTGAGAACCTGCATGCACCTAATGCACTAGAGATCGCATGCAAAAAACTGCACAGATCACATTAAATGCGGGTACACAGTCGTGCATATTCCAAAATGTGTTTCCTATGAGGTCTCTAAACATTATTTCTGTTATGTTCCTGAATAGGTTAAAAGAGTTGAGTCTTAGATATATGGCAGTAATAAACAGTTACGGCAACAGTTAAAAGGATAGTTCATCCAAAAATTAAAATAATTTACTCACCCTCAAGTTGTTCCAAACCTGTATGAATTACTTTCTTCTGCTGAACACAAAAGATATTTTGAAGATATTTTGAGGAAGCAACCAAACAGGCCCAAGGCCCCACTGCCTCCCGTAGTATGGAGAGAGAGAAAAATAATACTATGGACGTCAATGGGATCCATTAACTGTTTGGTTACTGACATTCTTCAAAATCTCTTCTTTTGTATTCAACAGAAGAAAGAAACTCATACAGGTTTGGAACAACATGAGGGTGAGTAAATGATGACATAATTTTCAGTTCTGGGTGAAATATCCCTTTAATAATGCTATATAAAGCAATATACCAAAATACAAACTTACATTGTTTGTTTTCCACACAAATAGGACATTCAATAGTAACCAGACATGGAGAGTTTTTGTGCGTTAGTTCGAGGTTAAGTGAGCAGGAACCATTTTAAATAAACATTTT
>CM060616.1:28364334-28464334 GCA_030578275.1 Meda fulgida | reverse complement strand
AAAATCACATGAACGATGAGATGACATTACATGGTCTCAATAGCAGAAGTATTATTAATACTTCAGACTTCAATGTGAGTTCCCACATTACTCTAACATACCGTGTACATGTGTTCCCAACTTCATTTGGCGGTTTCACAATTAGTCTCTCCAAGCATTACGAGAAGGGTGCGAAAGAAGAAGTTTACAAAGAAGAGAGGATGAAGCCAAATGGAAAATGCTAAGACACTAAAAAATTAGCCCACATGGACATTTTCAATTGACATAATAGTCCAGTTTGAGCAATACAGTGTGGTTAATGTGGGGATTAATAGCTTATGAGATTCTGATGCCACCAGTCAGATGTCTCAAATGGAGAGGCCTTAAAGAAAAAAAAACTATTTTTACACTTGCGTAGGTACTTTTAATATACTACTGTTATACTAGCTAGTTACCTGCCTGAGAAGACCCTCAGTAAAGCACTGTGCACTTTGAGCCATCAAGCGCATTCCCTGCAAACAGTCGAGTCAAATGATCTGCTCTGCTTTTGAACTGCAGCCAAACCGTCAAAAACACATCAGACTTTTGACCCTATGCCACTAAAAGCTTTGAAGCGCTAGAGGATCCAGAGCATGTGCAATGAACTTCTCAGATAAATCAGCTGATCTATTGTATTCGTTTAGTCCTAACAAAGATAAGATTTAGAATAGAAAAAGCAAAAACGTGTTGTCAGAAGCTAGACACAACCTCAGGTCATTCAGACAATGAAACAAAGTGCTATTGTGCAATCTCTACTGTAATGATTCCATAACATGTTCAAAGCATTCAAATTTCCAGCTGGTTCAAATGCAAATAATAGCCATCTTTTAGTTATGAAATAACTGAGTGTTTTCAATTTTGAGGCTGCAGGTTGCATGTCTTTCTGCTGTTTCAGCAGCGTTTCAATCATGAGTAGGATATGAGCTACCTAAAATAATAGACAAAGACTATTTAATTTAGACATAAGACCACACAGAATGAGAGTTAATAAACAATGGATTTTGAAAGACACTCACTACCATTCAAAGTTCGGGTTGGCAAGTTTTTTTTTTTTTTGCATCTTATGTGCACCAAGGCTTAATTTCAATTTATTTAATCCAAAATATTGTAAAACCAGTAATATTCTGAACTATTATTAATTTAAACTTTACTATTTTAAAATGTATTTATTCCTGTTGTGTCAAAGCTGAAATTTCAGCATCATTCCTCCAGTCTTCAGTGTCACATGATCCTTCAGAAATCATTCTTATATGCTGATTTGGTGCCCAAGAAACATTTCGTATAATTATAATCAAATCTGGAGAAAAAAAAAGTTGAGCTACTTTATATTTTTTCATGAATAGAAAGTTCAAAAGAACAGCATTTATTTGAAATGGAAATATTGTCAATTTTGATCAATTTAATGCATGTTTGCTGAACAAAAGTATTCATTTCTTATTCAACAAAAAAAAAAAAACTCAAATCCCAAACTTTTGAATGGTAGTGTACATTTTTGGAGGATGTCTACAAGTGACATGAAAAAAAAACATAGCAGGACGTCTGAAGCCGATAAAAATGACAGAGTCACCTGAAGATTCCCAGAGGCGTCCAACGCAATCGAAGCACAAAAAAAACTTTCAATATGCATCTTAAATTAGAGCTTAAATATTATGTTGATAAAAGTATAACTGGTCAAACACACATACAGTCTCCAATAGGTCTACACCTGGCATGGGGCTCCTCTTGAAGAGAAGCTATTTAGTTATTAGCCACTGGGCTCCAATAAAAACAGTCTGGTCCTAATATGGCACCACATGTGATACACGGAGATCACTCCACCTTCATGCACCAGAAAACAGGATAAGACTGAAGACTAATATTAACGACAGCGCTTCTAAACTACTCTAACAGGAAAGAATGAAGTTGCTTGCTCTAAAAACCAGCCAAACAACTAAGTTGCATGATGCAAACTATGGCAAAGGCTTTTGCCCACCATCACTTTCCTTAAATGCCTCTCAAGCAAAAGGAAATCTAAAAATGACTTCTGAGAACATGCTGTGGTAAAACAAAGCACTTGTTATAGCTTGGATCTAATCTTATTATAGCATTGTGTGGATGAGCTCAGAAATCATTTTAATTAGATTTGGAGCCATGAAACATTGTTCATCACATTGAACAGACTACCGTTTACTCGGAAAGCTCAAAGCATCTGAAATCACACAGCTTTTGCATTTTCATGCATTAGCTACAAGGATTAGTTGTTATTGCTTATATGCAATAACAACAAGTTGTTAATATGCATTAGTTGTTATTCAAAAGTTCCTTGTAAACAATGGCAAAAAATGCCAAATATACCATCACTTTTGCAAATGACTTCGCTGTTTTAGTCTAAACTGTGTTGCTAAATTGTTCAATGAGGTAAAACATGAATTCAAAAGCAATGTTCCTTCCAGAGCTCCACTAGATTAAAGGAATCCAATAAAAAAGCATCACATGAGCCTGGAGGTGATTTCTAACATGTTTGGTTGGAGCTTGATAGCAGGCAGAGCTGTAAGTGAGTGATTTCATTACAGATTATTGGTGTATATTACCACTAAGAGGAAGGGAAGACCCCATGGTACATATACAATGTGTGAATGACTAAATGCATTGACTCATCCAGAGCAGACAGAAAGGAGAGTTAAGTCCAGTTGTCTTGGCAACTGAAGTATCAGCAAACAAAGTCGTTTTTTCATACGATTTAATGAAAAATAAATATTCCAAAAACATCCTTGAAAATGGAATGTGACAATGTATTTAATATAAAACTAAAGAAAACATTTGAAATACACAAGATCAAGGAGACCGTATTCCGTGTGATGATCATTGATGCAAGCGGTTACATTTTAATAAAATTTAAATTATTAAATTAAAAATGAATCTGTATAATTAAAATGAATCTAAATTATGAATATTAGTGTCAATAATATTCTGTTTTGTACAACCTTGATGCATGTCAAAAATGGCTTTTGGCTTGAACCGCACTTAAAAGTTGTCATTTGATTTTAAAAGATCCGTGCCTGCTGCAAACAAATTAGGCACATTATTTACAGTCTGCTGCATAAAAGCATGTTGCAAACAACTTTTGCATGAGTACATACAACATAAACGTGTTTAGATTAGGACATATAGTAGTGGTGTATGCAGGTTAAGCCACATTCCATTAAAACAATAAGCATCACTTAGGTTTACGCTTATCAGTTTTTTTCCAGTTTATTCATTACCAACTGTAGCAGAGGCTTTGGACTTATGACTACCAACTACTGGCATAGATGCATGAAGTTTGTAGTTATATACACATTCCCAGTCAGCAATGGCTGCCTTGATCAGAGGCATTTTGAAGTGCAACTGCTGTGACCATCATGGGTTCTGTTCGCACTAGGAATTACGTACATGTATGGTAAAACCACAAGAATTAGCTAAAAGAGATATAGAAAGTAGCCTATACATAGGATTTATATTGTTGTTATTCTTACCTAGGTCAATTTTGTCACGTGATATCAACATGGCGACACCCATGAGGGGTTGACCCTCCCTATGTAGAAAAAAACTGCCTTTTCTGCAAGCCTAGCATGTGAGAGTATCATAGTGTACATTTAGAGATATTTCTCAAAATTGCTATTTATTTGTGAGTAAATCCTTTATTTAGAAAATAAGTAAACAAAACTATAAAGTTCTCTCCTAACACACCGGTAGGTGTGTCCTACAGCACCGATCAAGACTCCATAAATAAGGATTTTGCACATGCAGTTTTTCAACAACTGTGAACACAAACAACGTTCACACACAAGTTATTTTTAGAGACACTAATCAAGTTTTAAACTTCTCGGATCCTGGGAATTTTAGAAAGAAAAAGCCTTAACCGACAGAACGCGAGCACTGATTGACCCGCGGTTGTTGGAAAGCGTACTAAAAATTTGCATGAATTTTGCTACAACAGTCCTGCGGTTACAACACTGTCTGTGCATTTGAATAAGATTAAAACATTACTTACATAACGCCGTAACTTTTTTTCAGGTGGAGACTTTCTGAGCCACCCCGAGCACACCACATCTCCTCCGCTCATTTTCTTATAATCTTCCAGGAAAATACCCGCTTTGGGTTTCGTGTTTCAACCTGCAAGATATCAAAGCAAAGTCCCAAAATGGGAAGTTGGAGATTCGCCTTAGTGTTTTTAGTACGTGTAATGCATTAAACCAACATGAATACCGTCACTCCTGGTTTCCTGCACGTCCACACGAAGAGCTTCCGACAGTGACACGGTCGGCTCTTACAAACTCTTCTGGATGAAGTCCTCTCCTTTGGCGAGAGTAATAAATCAAGCACAGTGTGTTTAAACAGCTCTCCGTCTGTAGCTCAGTCCCCTATTAGTTTACACACTTTCTCGGTATAAATAATCCACTGTTTTCTTTTTTCCGAGCTGAAATGCAACGGCAGCGAAAGATACTCGCCAAGTTCGGCGTAGTGAACGCTTTGCTTGATTACCTTATTTCAAAGTAAAACAAAACAGTTTCCTTGAAAATATATACAGTTTTTCCTTGTTTTTCCGAAACATTATGGTCGCATTCGCACTGAAGTGCTTTTTAAAGTAGAAATCCTCCCCAATCGTCGACCTTCCCTCCAGTTTCACTCCCCACAGCTCCTTGCTGATTGACAAGCATAAACGTCGATACTTTCCCTAAACTCAGCCTCCTCTGGCCTATGGAGGCAGGGAGAAGTCGGTCAAGACAGAGAATAAAGAACATTACATCATGGGAAATGTAGTCTTGAGTGTTGCCCCGTCAGAGGGAAAACACTGAGACGGTGGCTCGTATTACAAAGAATCGGTGTAAACAAATCTCTAAGGCATGTCCCAAATAAAGAGTTCCGATTAAGACTCTGATAATAAAAATATTTTTACCGATTCTATTGAACAGGTTCACAAACCCGCTCCGTAATTTTTAAAACCATATCAGACCGAATCGGTCCGAGCGTTTAGAGTTAGCAACTCACTGGCTACATTCAAAAAAGTCAACTATTTTCTTATAATTTCAGTATATGGAGGGGGAAAAGGAGTAAGTTAGCAGACTCATTGAACCGAACCCCATACAGTGTGTGTACTTTCCCCCTATTTTTATGTAAATGCTAAATTACGTTTAACCAAATTACGTTAACCAGCAATGCCTGTCTATTTGTTAATATTAGACGTAATATTCAACACACGATGACGCAAATACGCCAGGACGTAAAAATAATCATTGGATTTGCTTTTGAACCGAGTCTTTAAATGAACTGTTCGAAAGAACCGAATCGCGCTTCCAATAAAAGTGGTGCGCATACCGCTTACTTTTATAGCCAATTGATATTTTTAAGCGTACAAGGGAGGCCTACTCACGTTTAAATATCAATTACTTGCGATATATAATGAGGAAAAGTGAACAGTTTCAGTAAAGAACATTCTTGTGGGATTGGTATCTTTGGAATGTTATTGAAACGCTAAACGCCTTACTCATTTATCTCTGAAACTTTGTGCCTACTCAGCTACAGCTGAGCTCAGTAGTCAGTTTATCCCATAATCTTTCATCATGTGATTTCATGTTGTGGATTAAAGTAAAAGTTTGCACTGATATACCAGGCATTATACTACTGTATTTATAGCCAGTTCTTACTATTGTTTCAAATCAGCTTTACAGTGATAAACACAATACACACGTTTTATGTAGGCCTATACAATTAATGAAGGATTTTGTTTATTCTGAAAAGTAACAACTACTTTAATGTAGCTATTTAATACATTACAAATAAATAAATGAAAAGAAATAGAGGAGACAGAAAGAGGGCAGATATCATTTGATTTATTCAATTCTGTTTATAGTGAAGGAGTTTTGAGGTCTTACAAATTGATAATGTATGAGACTCTTGTAGAAAAGAACTGCCTTAAATTGAAAAAGCTTGCATTAATTTAATACAATTATATGTTAATGGCGAGACTGGTGCATAGTTTGCATGCCATGCTTACACGTTTCTTCATCAGAAATTGTCACACCAGATCCAATTACAACAGTTTATATAAAGTCTGTCATTAAAATGACAAAAATTACATTAAAATAGCAACAAAACAAAACAAAAGGATGAAGCCAAAAAACAAAGTGGTGAATTAACTTTATATTAACAATATGCAACTCACGATGTTTGACCATTTATATTAGGTTTCTGGGTACATGTTATAATTTATAATCAACACCATGGTTGTTTTCTTCCTTTTTTATGTAAAAACCCAAAGATGATGCAAGTGGCCATTCAATTTGTTATTACAATATTATAAGCTAATATTATTTTGACAATGTGTAGCTATGTAACCAAATATGTGTACCATCCCACAAGTTTCAATGTCACATAATAAATTGTTAGTGTGAGTGGCCTAAACTGTAGCGATGAAATGTGTATGTCAGTTGTTGAATAATTGAGAGTCATTGATTTTACCAATGGTAGAGATTGTGAGTGGAGCAACATGCAGCGCACATGTTATAACGCTGTTATGGCTCTGGGGGAGATTGAAGAGCTAAAGGTGCCCTCATCTGAAAACCACTAGGCCGGCTTTGTACATGTATTAGTTCTCCATTTAAGAAATGTGCATCTACAGAAAGAGTACTTCACCACAGCCTGAAAGGTATAGGCAATGTTTTTCATAAACACTTTTTATACTGGTTGAAACTCTCTTCACATGCACCCTGATGACAGCAACCAATAATAAAAAAATAATACATAAAAGTGCGTATATTATCAGAGGAAGTATCAGGACCAAAAAATGCTCATCCAATCATTGCATTCGGTCCGAATGATATAGGATGTTCTACCTGCCGGTCAACGTATGCATTTCCAATTCTCCACGCACCCTTCTCACGCAATCACACGTCATCGGCACATTCCATATGCAGAGTTGCAGACAGACAAACAGCAGCTACAGTTCCTCCTGAACCAAAAGAATGAGTTTATGCTGCGTTCACGCCATATCGCATTTACCGTTATTAAGAGAGCGCAACCTGTGACGTTCTTGGACGTTCATGTCTTCGGAATTGTGCGTTCGGCAATACTATCAATGACGAAATGAATCTGCAGCAATCAGGTGGTACAAGTCAGAGCTCTTTAGTCGTTGACATTCACTATTGTTACGTGCTTTGAGACATGGGGTCATTTAACGCTGTCTCTCGTGACGCTGCTCTGGCTGTGCATGTGTTTTGGAGGAGGTGTGGCTTTAGAGAGCCCTCTGAAAGAAGGGATATGCTTTTAAACCTTACCTTTAATTGCCTCAGTTACTAATGCTCCAAGACTACAGCATACTCCTTTTAACTGCATTTTGTGGTCAAGAATAGAGCATTGTGTCAGGGTTTACCAAAGGACAGGAGCGCAGTGGTTCAAACTGAGGACACTGGGAGGTTGGGGGTAGACTAATGGATTGATAGGCACAAGGTGTCTTTACAAATGTCCCATGTTTGATAGTGAAAACAGGCCTGGATTACACGGTCTTAGAATACGTCTTGAGCAACTTCCCCATATCATATTCACAAGGATAACATTTGATTTAATTGCAGCTTTGGTGCTCAGTGTAAACCAGTGTTATTTAAGTATCATTAACATACTATTATCGTGTTTTAGTAATTCTATATTTTTTATTAGGTTATTAAATGTTACTTAGTTGTAGTAATTTTTGTTCTTCAACTTGAAAAATAAACTAACATGAGAAATGTTGCATTTGCAACTGGTTTTAGTTAATGATAATAATGCTGGTGTCAGCTATTGTGGGTAAGAGTCTTTCTTAATGTATTTTCCAAAATATCAGCTTTTTTGTTATAATGCTGAACTTTCTTGCATGCTGAAACTCAGTTAGAGACGTACAATCTTCTTAAATGTTTTAACCAGTAAATGACAGAGAACGTAATAGTGATACATTTTAACCATGTGTGTATTTTAGATAACAAAATTAAGACCATGTTCAATGATGAGTCTTTACTATGGAGCAAAAACAATCATTACATAACACTGTACAGCAAGAGCAAGGTGTTTTTTTTGTATGCTCAGTCCAATAAATCTGTAAAATCTTAAGTATTGAAAGGCACATAAAATTCTCAAAAAAGCATAAACATTTAAAAAGTCAAATAAAAAAAAAGTATTCCCTGAATGAATAAAAATAACTTAATTGTAATTAAATAATTGACCAAACAGTTATAACTGTAATCCTAAAACCAGAGGTTGAAAAACTTCCAGTTAAAAATATTCATGCAAAAAGTAGCTCATTGTATATTATGGTCCAAAAATATTTGCTTTCGTTTTTAAAACCATTCTCTGCCTAATGATTTCTTTTTAGAAAATGAAACGATTAAGATTCCAGGAGGAGACCAAAATGATTATTGTATTGTACAAATTTATTGCATGCCCATTTCTGACCTATAGTACTGAAAAGTGCTTAATTTCACTTAAAATGAACAAGTGGAGTAAAGGGAAAAAGCATGCAAACCGGAAAAATTAAGACACATCTGTTCTGAGGTGGCACATTTATCCTGACTGTGGGCAATTAGGACAATTAGGACTGGTGTTGTCAGTGGGACTGTCCAGTGCTCTGAGGGTATGTCTGTGACTCTTAAAAGACGAGTCTGCTGATGGTATTGAAACCCCCTCCCCCACCCCCACCCGAGGGTCCACAGCTGCCAGGGGGCTCGTTGTCATCAGACCCATTGGGTCGGAATGAACAAGAAGCAGAGGTTGCTTGGAGAGCCCGAGCTCTGGCATTCAGCTCCTGTTCCTGGAGGGAAAGGAACGAAGGGTTAAATCCATGCTCCAGGTTAAACTCGAATTAATGTCAAATAAGAGTATACGAGATTAAGGAAAATGTTTCATATGATTTTGAAAAACATTTTCCAAAATTTAGAACGAATGACTCTAAAAATGTCACGTGGAATAACCATCAAGTAATAACATTTTCTTTTCACCAATACATTAGAGTCTATCTTAATCTCATCACATTCAAAAAAGCCTAAATATACTTCAATGTAAAAAGTATTTAATGACAGGTATTAATTAACCATTCAAAATTAAATCATTGGAATTATCTGATATTTTAAGTGATTCTATGTTCTTTTCCTCCATGTTTCTGTTAGTTATTTTTTTTTCTTTAAAATAAATTGATAGTGGCATAATGCTAATTTTTTTTGTCTGGTTCTAAGTTCTTAGAAAATAAAATAAATGCACTACAGTTCAAAAGGTTGGGGTCAGTAAGAATTTTGTTAAAAGAAATTAATACTTTTATTCAGCAAGGATGCACTGAATTGATCAAAATGACAGTACAGATGTTTATTCTGTTACAAAAGTTATATTTCAAATAAATGCTGTTCTATTAAACTTTCTATTAAAAGAAAATGTTATATTAAGCAGAAAGATTAAACAGCACAACTGTTTTAAAGTGTGATAGCACATTTTTCTTGTGCACCAAATCAGCATATTAGAAATATTACTGAAAGACCATGTGACACTGAAGACTGCTGCTTTTTTTTATTAATTGTAATAATTTTTTCCCAATGTTAGTATTTTACTGTATTTTTGTTCACATAAAAGCAGCCTTGTTGAACATAAGAGACTTTACATTACTGACCCCAAACTTATGAATGGTGATGTAAATATACGCGAATCAAATGAGGCCTGTTTTATGCTTTTCCAAAAGCCCCAATGATAATGTACAATATTCTCACCTGTAGGAAGAGTTTGTTGTCTTTGGTAATGGCATCCATCAGCTCTTTCTGCAGGGGTGGCTCTCCACTCAGTTTTGAGCCATTTACGACTGGCCCTGAATTGCTTGGTTGTCCACTGACCTCTTGTTTCCTATAGATCAGGACATAGGCTGTGTCCTTAGGGAAGCGACAGGTGACGTTCTGCAATGATTGAAAGTTTGTAAAAGTCACTCGGCTGTCATTAAACAAGAACCAGTCCGTTGACTTCTGGTCAGCGCACCCCATGTTCTCCTGTGTGGCTGTCGAGCTCTCCGACAGGCTGGAGTTTTCCGCGGTCTTAGGACATGGGAGAGCAACATAACCATCAGCGCTACTCACATTTCTTCCATACGAGTAGTAGTGACCACTCTCAGAGGACATTCCGGAATGCATTACAACAGAACTCAAAACATATGGCACTGACAGCATTTCCGCATCATTTTTCTTGCTTTTAGTTCTGCTTTCCGTCATTCCCTCCTCTTTCTGAGAAGGCTTGAGCTTTTTAGCTAGATTCTCGCCACTCTCAGGGGAATCAGATGAGGAAGCAACTGCAGTTGCGGAAGGTGATGAAGCAGGGCTACTGTTTTGGCGTAAAGGCAGGCACATGTGCAACGGAATGCCCACGTTGTCCAGGATCTTGCGACGCACGTGGCAGGTGGCATCGTACGAGAAGCGCAGCAGAGTCAGAATGAGGTATTCAGGTGCTGCCACCACCCGCATGACCTTCTCGGCCCTTTGTAGAGAGGCGCAGCGTTCACAGAAGTAGCAGTTCTCGTTCTCCAGGATTTCCGGAGCCAGGAAATAGTCCACTAAATCGGTCACAGACAGAGTGGGCTCCACCACGGGCATCTCCATCTTGGTTCCTGAACCTTCTTTTACTGAGCCTTCTGAGGATTCACTGCCTCCATTTACCGACCCTTGACAGGGTCCCACACCAGAGGAGCTTTTGTGCTCATCAGTGGGACCATGTGCATGTGACATTGATGGGCAGAAGGCAAGAGAGAGGTCTGTAAAAGGCTCCTCTTTTTCTGACAGGCTGTGGCACTGCATGCAACGGATGGCTGTAGAGAGTCTACCACCAAACATACGCTCCACTAGAGTGCGGCCACCTCCTTCGGCTACTACGGGATCTGGGTGTAATGGCAAATCAGCGACTGGCTGACTTACAGCACTGTGGAGAGTTTCAGCAGAAGTAGTTGCAGGTTCAGGTTTTGGGCAGGTCAGCTGAAGGGCTGAGAGAGTCTTCTCTTCTTCATGCAACCTTAATATCACACAGGAAGATGGAACAAAACTTTATGGAGACTATGAAATACATGAACTCCCCCTGCTGTTGTAAATAAGGAAACACATTGTCATTATTCAATTGTTTTTTGGGTTGTCAATCAATTGAAATACACATTCATGATTAATCTCATATTTATGTGTAGTTAACAGATTAAATCATATTTATATATGATAACATACACAATATTACAAAACAATAGGCCGATGCATAAATGTTGTTTCAATGATATATAATCCTATTCGTAGAGCAGTGTTTCTCATGGGGACGCTGTAAAAAATAAATCAGCATGGCTTCTCAGAAACAAAATGTATGAATGATGATTTGTGGTGGGAAAGCAAGTTCTGTGATCCTAACAACGGGAAATGTGCTTGGACAGTTACGTGGACAGTCACATGTAAACAAAATGTCTGTTATTGCTTGGACAAGAAATGTATATTTAATTTAACATTAAATCAACAAGATATTTATTTAAATATCCTATTTACTAATAGGAAAAATTACACTAGTGATGAAGGTCATATTAAAAATGTAGTAATTAAACAACCTTATTTACATAAGGTAAACATTTGATCAAGCTACTTGATCGACTAGGATTATATTATTAACATTTTATGGCATACTTGTTGCAGCCATATTAACTAGCACTTTTCAGAAGTTAACATTATTTTGTTCACTTTTTTCAGTAATAAGTGTCTATATTTAAAATGCATGCACAGTACAGTGCTTGGCAGTGGTCAAAAAAGACTTTCTGGTAAACTGTTGCACATTTTATGGACTTAAATGACCTGCTGTCCTCTAACACTTTTCTCATTAATGTTTGTACAAATTAAGGTGTGTTTTACTTGTTCATTTATACTTTACAAAACTTGAGCTTCAATGATAACTAAACACTATACAAAGACTTTGAATATGTATACTTTTGTTAAACATCCCTTCGAGGTTTTTAATTAATATGATTATCATTAGAGCCATTTTTTCAATAATTCCAGATCAACAGGAACTAAAAGCCTTTTGCATGTCATGTATTTGTGTCTATTAAAGCCCAATTTATACTTCTGCGTCGTACTCACGCCGTAGCTGCGTCATAGGCTGTGTGTAGCACGCGTACCCTTCAGCGTACCCTGACGTGCACCTCTCCAAAAATGTCCCAACGTGCCAATTCTACGCGGACGCAAGCGCTGTGATTGGTCTGCTAGAACCCCTCCCTCGGGTTTCACATGCTCCCTCTGCATGTGTAATTGCGCGTCAACGCAGACAACGACGCAGAAGTATAAATGAAAACCAATGCGTAGCCTATACCGGCACTGCGTAGAGGCACCGGCGTACGTCCGACGCATACGTATAAATCAGCCTTTAATTGTATGCATACATGTACTGAACTCATTCCTGCAGGGGCTCTTGCAAAAGTTCAGCTTGTTTTGGTCATTCTTTAGGAATCATTTGACAAAATAAAGTAGTATTAATGACAAATTGAATGAATTTGTTAAACAGCCCTTTCTTTGTTTTAAGAGACAAAGTTTCAAAATCTGCTCAGTCCTGCATTAAGCATTGGCATTTAAAGCAAAACTGTATGCATAGAGTAACTCATAAATATAACATTTGCAGGAATAGCTATATATTTCTTTTAGTTAAGGAAAAGGATTCTGTTGCCATTTTCTAAGTTTACCTGTCCAAAAGAAAGCGCAAATACTCGGAGCAGTCTTGCTGGGATCCGGCTGTAAACCATGGCGGCCGAGAAACCTCCAAAAAACTCCTTGGCGAATATGCTGCTCTCTGGTGGGCATATAAAATGATACATAATCACTAACAGGTATTCTTAATACTCTCATTTAAGAAACAGAAAGCACACCCAACCCAGCAGTGCTGAGTGTTGCAAGTTGCAACGTTGTGAAACAGGGAGACAGAAAACAAACCTGTGTGTGGGCCAAGAAGGCAAATAGAAGCTGGAGCTTTTTCATGAGGCTGTTGCTGCCATTCAAATGCAGAGACATAACATGTCGCCTGAAACTTTAAAGGACAGACTATTAGAGCCGAGAAATATCTTGCATTTGAAAAAAAAAAAAAGTACTATAAATATTTAAATGCTTGAGGATTATTTTATTATGCATTACACATTGCTTGTGTTCAAAAGCAATCATTAAAAACATGCAATTACATGTACTGGTAATTGCAGAGAGAATATTTATTAGTTGGATTAATTAAAATAGCAAGGTTGATAGAGAGATCAGATAATATGTAATAGATTTTGAACTTACTCTGTAGCCATAAATAAAATTTGGATGATGCTGTTCATGTAGCATGTGTTTCCCAGATTCACAAGTCCTGTCTTTCCCGTTTCTGATTTGCCGGTGATCTTGAGCAGGCCTGAGGCAAATGAATTTGCCTGAGAGGTCCAGGCACTTTGGTTCAGAACAAATTTGATCTTCTCCTCACTAGGTTTTGGCAAGTCCTACAGCAGAACCAGAGGTGGACATAGAATAGATGAAGTATAAAGTACTGCTCAAAAGTTTGTATTCAGTAAGGTTTTTTTTTTAACAAATGAATAGATTTATTCAGAAAAGAAGCATTGATCAAAACTAACAGTAAAGTAATAATGTTACAAAAGATTTCTATTTTAAATAAGTGCTGTTCTTTCAAACTTTCTATTCATAAAAGAATCCTAAAAAAAACCTGTGTATCTCGGTTTCAACAAAAACGGCACAAACGTTTAAAAACAATAATAATAAAAATAAATATTTCTTGAGCATCAAATCAGCATATTAGAATGATTTCTGAAGGATCATGTGACCCTGAAGACTGAATATATAAAATATATTAATAAAATATATTTAAACCGAAAACAGTTATTTTAAATTGTAGTAATCTTTCACAACATGTATTTATTGTATTTTTCATCAAACAAATGCAGCCTTGGTGAGAGATTTCAAACAGACTTTCAAAAACATAAAAAAACGTATCGAACCAAACAGTATAAAATTAGATATTACACACAAGCACAAAATGTTTAATCATTTCAGCAGTTGTAACATGTCCTTTGTTTTACAAACTTAAGTTAGTTCATGAGAGATTAAACCCATCTTTATCTTACTTTAATGGATTCAAGAATGCTGTCATAGAGGTCTGGAAAGCCAGAATATTGGTACATCATGCAGTGGACGAGTTCTGCAAACTGCAGCAGGAAGGTTTTACTGTTGGGAAGGCCATCGGTCTTCAAAGACTTCACAAGCGGGAATATATGAGGGACAACCTGGTATAAATGACAGGGGTAATTAGGATTCATATCACATTGAAATGATAATAAAATGCTAAATATAACAACAGCTCTTTAAAAGCACTTACAAACATTTAGAATGATCTAACTCATTTGATACAATATTAACAGAAAATCAAACAAATAAAATAAGAGATTTATGTATACATAATATAATAACCATGTTCTTGAAGAATAAAAGTAATCTATGAAGCTTTAATTAGGTTTTAATAAGAGACCTTATAAATGGAACAAAAATCTCACGTTTTGAACACATAGGGTTTTTAAAGCTAGAATATTTTTGAGGTGGAAAAGGTGAAGCAATGTTTTGGTGAGTTCTAGTTTATGGTGGCCTTACTAAGTGGAAGGCTTCAGGAGAATGCTGGAAACTAAGCAGCATGTGTGAAAGAACCACCAACGCTCCCTGTCTCACAATGGGATACCAGAGACGATTAAAAACCTGCAAACAAACAAGCACACATTCATACACATAAACACAAAGAAAAGTCTCTCCAAGCAGGTCTCACTAACCAATTCTTAGGTATCAAAGAATGGTTAATGGTAAATGTCCTGAAACAATTGAATTCAATTCGAATTTAATCAATCTCCTAATACCGTATAAAAAAGTTTCATAGTCTTTACTTTTGGCAGGTACTTTAATGTTGGTGTTGTTCTTTAAAAATGTGACTTTAAAAGCTATTTTATGAGTAAATACACAAACCTGTTCGATTTTGAACAGTGTGACATCTATGAGAATGGTGAACTTTTGTACAGCAGCAAGTCCCTTTAATAAAGCAATGACCCAAGTGTCCACATGATTGGCTAGAGGCCAGGACAACCAGTCAATCATCCTAAAAAAAGATGGAGAAAAAAAAAAAAAGAGGGTGAGGACAGGCAACATAAAAAAAAAAACTTACATAACTGTAACAGCACCACAGGAAAGAAACTGGCAACATTGATTCAACCTTGGAAAAACAACAACAAAACAACCACTACTCATTTAAAATCAGTTAAGGCATTATGGACACTCCACTCTTTCGAAATGACTTGCATAAATGCAATTACCACATACTTTAAGAGCAAAAGTGGTAGAGAAACAACATGATGGCAGTTGGGGATCAAGGGCTTAGTCTTTGAAACAGACACAAAAGCACTATTCACAAGCTTTACACAGCACACACACAGACTCTGACCTGCAGAGCGCTTGTATCATGCTGGCATCTTTAACATTCTGGTCAGCGGTGAGGCTTTTGATGAGGACTGTGATCATTTGCAGAGGAATGTGCTGGACCAGGCTTGCTAGAGCAATGGAAGGTTCAAATGAAGGATCTGAAATGATAAACACATTGTACAGTGATTATGAAGTAGCATTGTATATGATTTCATATGTTGATGTACATACCACTTTTAGGATATTTTAAGGGTCACATCATACATTTATTTATTTATTTTTCAGCAAGGTCCACTAAGGTTTCTAAAAAAAAAATTGTACAAGGCAATTTTGCACCCTCTCTGACTAGATTTGAATGGCCTTATTTTGCTTCTGTTTTTTTTTTTTTTAAACACCCCTTTCGGTCATTGTCTAGAAATGCATGCCCACAAATTATTACATATTTCAGTAAGAAACCCCTGCAAGAATAATAAATGAGTACTTGCAAATTCCGACTTAGGCACATATACTCTGTATGATATTGAAAAGTGATCAACTTTCCTTTTCATAGCTTATAGAGATTCATAATAATGATTAAAAAAAAAACATATGCATATGTACTCTAGTTTAAAACAAAGTAGCTAAGAACAAAAAACGCTTCGTGCGATTCAGGTTTACCAGTGTTGTGAAAGGTCAATATTCTGTACTGTAGTCTGATGTGCCACAGAGCCATCTCTTCAACGCACATGTCTTGATTAAGAAGATTACCTATTGGATTGACTGATGTCATCTTTACTTAAAGTACCCCTGGGATTTAATATTTCGATAATTTGTCATATTCACATGTTCATGGTTCTCTGATGTTGATTAATGGTCACATGACATGCAGGTAAACACAATATTTCATCATTGTAAGAGCATTTTTTATTATTTTATATTAAAAATACTCATTTTAATTGGACATTTTTATAAAAATAAAAGAAAAAAAACTCTGGTTAAGAAAAGCCTGAATTAAATGAAGAAAAAAAACAATGCACATTTTAACTTGACATCTTAAATCCTTACAAAAATTATTTCACCCAAAAATGAAAATTCTAAATTCTGTCATAATTTACTCCCCTGCATGTCTTTACAACTATTTTTATGGTGCTTTCTCATACTCTTTAATGCTCCATATTCATTCATTTTAATTGCATGTAAAAGAGCAATCATTTTTTTCTCTCCTTTTATTTATTTTTTTTTAAATAAAAAAAATACTAACAGAATTTTCATTTTTGGATGAACAATTCCCTTAACCTAATATATCATCATGAGAGGAATCAGAGCTTATTAACCTGTGGATGAGATGATGGCAAACACCTCCTGCAGTGACGGTAGCAGCGTGGCCGGCTCAGCCTTCCAGATGCCCTGCAGCAAAGCACTCACCCTGGTCACTTGGGTCACATACTCCCGCAATTCCTGCTCTTCAGTGGCAGGACAGTGGAAGTACGCAAAGGTGCGCACAAGCTGCTGACAGAAAAGAACTCCTGCCTTCTCTCGTGGGACACACTGAGGAAAGTCTGTCAGTATGGTGGCCAGTTTGGCACAGGTTGCTGGTTCTGGCCGTTCACAGATGATGCGTAGGACCTCCGTCTGTAGCAGCGGTGCCAACTCTAACACAGCCGGGCAGCTGATTAGCAGCCGGAGAGAACCGTGAAGGAAGTCCAAGATGGCAGGGTCTCTGCTGTCCAAAGAGCTGTAGCCCTGCTGAAGGAGACCAAGCACGTATTCCTTGCTGAAGAAGCGGGCAAACTCATCACGATGGTAGCGTGCGTATGCTTCTTGCACTTGGAGGCCAACCTGTCGCTGAAAAGCATCATCACCCAGGAGAATAAAGCGGGTGGTGAGATGGTACAAGGCCTGGCACTGCTCCTCTGTCACCTCCTTTTCTGCAGCTTCTATCACTTTTTTCACAATGGCCCGTTTGACAGTCAGAGGATGGGAGGAGCTCACCAGCGCCTCCAAAATCTTATCCATGGTTGGACTGTCTGTATTGAACCACAGAA
Source organism: Meda fulgida (assembly GCA_030578275.1). Classification (NCBI taxonomy): domain Eukaryota; kingdom Metazoa; phylum Chordata; class Actinopteri; order Cypriniformes; family Leuciscidae; genus Meda; species Meda fulgida. Next base: position 28,446,828 of record CM060616.1, on the reverse strand, counting down.
AAGGTAAGGTAAGCCAAAGGAGGTGAAACTGTAGATGAGAGAATGCTATTAATTTCGTGTAATTCCTGATTTTCTCAAATTATTAGTCATGTCTGGCTCTAAAGATCCTTTATGATGCTTTCCTAATTTTGACAACTCTAATCTATTAATTGATTGAATCTTTTCATGTGTATTAGCTTTTAAAATAATAAAATTGAAATCAGATAGCTTTTCCTGGCTCTATATGATTTTGAAATAATACATTCAGTGACATTAGATGAGGCTTGTTCAACATGTCTTCTGCCCAAATGGTTACCCAATAAACTATAAACTTGAAAATAAAATAAAGTTGAATGACAGTAGGCTATTTCACCCAATTGATCCTTTTGTCACCACTTTGATTAACAATTACCCACTAACTAATTTTGTAAAAGGGAATTTATCCCCAAACCTCTGTTTAAAAAAGTATTTTTGACACTTTTCATAATGTTTAAAATTATTTTATTACTATTCCTTGCAAAATGTTACATTCATAAATGTAAAGTTTTAAAGAAAATATGTTTTTTTTCAGGAAAGATACAATTCTTTAAAGAACTTTGAAAAGAAAATTGCCTTTATGCTTGTAAATGTTGTATTTTTTTAGAAGCAAAAAAAACTGACATGAATATTCATATTACGATGTTTAAATAAAAGTAACTTGGGAGCCTATGTCTATAGCACGCCTAAAAACGCAAAAAAAAGCTTATGTCATGGTACATTCCAATTGCTAATAATATTTCATTTTTCTTAGTTCATTTTTGTAGAAAAACATTGTTTACACAGCCATTACAAATGTGCATTCATTGTGTTATTCAGCTAGACAGAATATTCTAGAAAGAAACAGCAACGTATGCTCTCATTCGACAAACAACATCGTAAAGGGTTTTCTCTGAAGCTGTCATTAAGATAAAGCTACCTGCTAACTACTCTGCTAGCTAGCTTTGCTAGTACAAAGAGTAGCAATAAAGTAAAACATCTAGTAGCACGACACAATAAAAAAAACGAAACCGAAATAATAGCACACACTGTTAATAGGTTAAATATTACATTTATTTCTATCGTCATCGACAATATCACCAGCTAAGTGGCTAACTCAGGAATCGAAACAAAGCAGATACTCTCAAATGCCAGAGCACTGACTTGACAAAAACAAATATTACTTCCCTGTCCTTAATCAAAAGTGACAACAACCACCGACACTCACCAAATTAAGTCATTCCGAAAATGTCTTGTTGTAGAAAAAGAAATATATCACTCCAGACGCTGAAATATATATATTTTTAGCAGATTAGTGTTGAGAGCTGCTTGGAAAACTGCGACCTCTTTCAATCAGCTGTTGAAACCATAGACATAATAAATACATAGACGCCCTATTGGCCGCTTTGGAGCGTTGCTGCGATACGTCAACGTGTCCGCCATTTTGCGGAGGGCAAGACTGCGCTGTGAACAAATGCAAGTAAACGGGTGAGCTGCGGTTTTCCTGGATAAAAACAATAATAACGTTTGCATTTATCAGCCGATTTCAGTGGTTTGCACGTGGTGTACGTTACTATTACTAATTATATAATTACCAAATATAACCAGAAAAAAATGTTCAGTCTTGTTTGTGAAAGGTAATTCCCCGAGACCTGTTTTCAATTGTGTGGCGACTTGTACAGCCCCAAGCAGCGCACGAAACAGGCATTTTTCTCAATTCCCATAATGAGAGGTATGGGCAAGTTGCCCTCCTTGATATGGCGGCGCCGTTGACGTACGCTCCAGCAGCCAATAGGGTGTCTATGTATTTATAATGTCTATGGTTGAAATACACACACACAAACACGTCATCAGAACGCGCACGAATGATGTCAGGACCCCACATGGGTCCGCTGTGGTGACAAATCATTTCCTCCTCGAAACCTGTGTCCGAACTCGCCCCCTATACCCTTAAATAGGGCACTAATTGAGGGAACAGCCATTTGTAGTGTTGTCCGAAACCATAGTGGACGTTATTGAATGCACTCATTCAAACTCACAATAAACCGATCGAGTCACGTGTACAACGGATGCAAGCAACGGCTGGATAATACCAGTACTAGTGGTGGGCAGATCGAGGCTTCGTGGAACACTGAAACAGTTGACGCAAATGTAGCAGTGTTTTGAAATTGCATTGAGTTAAGCGCCGAATGAATTCCCGTGTCTCGCCAGGAGATGGCGCCTGCAGCTGAATCAAATCATCCATACATTTTCCAAACCGCGCTGGTCCAGCGTAAAAATATAATACATGTAAATTCCTTTTTAATTTGTTATTAAATAATTTAGTTAAAGTCTTTATATGTCAGAGTTCAATATAAATATTTTCATTACTGGAGCTGCCAGTTTGCAACGTTTCAAATCATTGTTATTATACAGCAAGCACAAACTATGCAAAATCAGCAGCCCTTCCGGCCCACTCGAAATCGACCCCTATACCCTCATTCAAACCCTACATTACTCCACTAAATAGTCCACGACTCGTATCATCAACTCCCTAAAGTGGACTATTTAGTTGAGTACTGTAGGGTTTGAATGAGGGTATACGCTGATTTCACGCAGCTGTTATTTTGAAATCGAAATCACAGGAGAGTCGCGAATGCGATGGCATATTGTTGTGTTTAATGTAGAAATTAGTTATTCTAAAACTGTACATGCATTTCTTTCATACTTTAGACTATTGACTATATACAGTGAAATTCATTTATATATATATATATATATATATATATATATATATATATATATATATATATATATATAGGCTATATGGCCTATATGGCCTATAGGCTAATTCAGAAAGTAAAAAGAGAAGCAGGAACGAACTACATATCTATTGGATTTTAAAATATTGTAGGCTAAATCGCGGCAGCAGCTTCAGGTTGGTAGTCCAAGGCATTGTTGTTTATCTTTACTACCGGGGTTCTTTAGCCTGGGAAAACCCAGACAACTTACGCAAATTTAGATTTGCTCTGCAAGTTAGTCTGGCAAAGAGCTCATTCAAGCCCATTTCTAATCCGTGTTTGATTAGGGTTGGAGATGAACTGTGCAGGACAGTCGATTGGCAGGAGCAGGATTGGGCACCCCTGCCCTATGGCAAGATGTTTTAGCTTAAATTGTACCCAGCGATACTCATCGTAATTGCATTTTTACTATTAAGAATTCAATTAGAGAGCTCTACAATTCAATTCTTACTAGTAGCAATTACAATTAGAGAGCTCACTAAATTCTTACTAGTAAAAATTATTATTAGAGAGCTCTACAAATTAATTTTTACGAGTCATATGTCTCCATTGACTTCCATTCATTTTAAATTACGGAGCTCTACAATTGAATTCTTAGTAAGAATTACAATTCGAGAGCTCTGTAATTTAATTAAAGAGCTTTGCAATTGCATTCTTACTAGTAACAACTGAATTAGAGAGCTCTCTAATTATAATTGTTACTATAATAATTGGATTAGCGAGCTCTCTAATTGGAATTATTATAATTAATTTAGTAATAATTCAATTAGAGAGCTCTGCAATTGCATTCTTACTAGTAAAAATTGAAATAGAGAGCTCCCTAATTTAATTAAAGAGCTCTGCAGTTGCATTCTTACTAGTAACAATTCAATTAGAGAGCTCTTGTAATTCTTACTAGTAACAATTGCATTAAAGAGCTCTCTATATTTAATTGTTACTAGTAAGAATGCAATTGCAGAGCTCTTTAATTCAATTACAGAGCTCTCTAATTGAATTGTTTCTAGTAAGAATTGAATTAGAGAGCTCTCGAATTCAATTCTTACTAGTAACAATTCAATTAGTGACCTCTACAATAGCTATTCTTACTAGTAAAAACGGCATTGTGGAGCTCACTATTCAGTGCCATCTCATTATGATAATCGTGCTATTTGCTACTTGCGACTCAAGGTCACCCACTTCAAAAGCTGCCTCCAGTATTTTTTTCTTGAATGAGTTCCACCTCAACATACCACACATGTGAGCCTCTGGGGCACTATGCACTTTAATGTTTTCTAAAGCCTTCCTCCAGTGATTTAACCCTACATTTTCCAATTTCATAATTTAAAAAAAAAGACGGCAGCTGAAACAAAACATGGCATCAGTGCTATAGGAGAATATTCTAGCCAAGGGTTATTCCCATGTCACTTCCTCTGAAATAACTGTCCCTCTACATTCCTTGGAAATGACAGTAGTGATTGGCAGGGTCCAATATTGTCACACATTCAGATAAAGGCCTCATCGTACTTTGTTGAATTGAAGGACGTGGGCAGTAGTTCAGTTGAGTGTTGTAGACCAAATAGTTTTGAGAATGGCCCCTCTCTGGCTTCTATGTCCTTTTCATGGCTTGCTTCTTCCTGCACTCTTTCTGTCGCTTGTTCCTCAACATGTCCCTCTTTCTCTCCAGCCTCTGTCTCCATCTTATCATCTGATCTATTTCTTTCCACTCTCTGTCCATCTAGGAACAAGGCACAATTTATTAATCTATCATTTTAACCATCACTACTCTTGCACCTATTCAAAAATAAGTCCACCTTAAGTATTGATAAAAAAAACATTAAAGAACTGATGCACTGAAGAATAGGTTCACAAAGTATTGCTCAATGAATGTCTGGCACCTCACTAAAGCGACAAGTCTCTAGGGCACAGTCTCAGTACCATAAGATTACTGAGCACTGATCCTGAGAGGTTATGTCCTGTGTAGTGTCCAGCTGAACAAAGAACATTCCAGCTTTCTGGAGATAATTGGAAATACACACTTGAATTTGGTGCCCAATGGTATTGTAAAGTCTCATCTAAAGACTCATGCAGTCCAAAACATTTGAAAAAGCTTTTAAACTTTGGACTCATAGAGGTAAATTAGACGCAGGCTCCAGCCAGTCAACCATAGATGATTTTGGTGACAAGTTTTATGGCACCCAGAGGTTTAACAGACAAGACACCGAAATTCACAGAGAGGTTTATCACTCAACTACCACCTTTCCGTCAAGGAAGAACACTGGGTGAAGACATTCCAACACACACACACACACACATTTTAATACTTTTATTTGGATCTGAAAGACATTACAAAGAAAACAAGACCCAAATACTCTAAATACAGATCTACGATTCATAGCTCACATACTTGTACAGGTCCTGACCTTTATAATACTCAACACACTAAGGATAAACAAAACATCTCCGTCTCCATATATGCATGCTCCCTATAGTGGCTGAAACAGAGCAGAATTTTGCAAGCCTTTTTGCCTCCTTTTTTTGCAGCCCCCCTAACTGCATCCCCCGGACCACACTCTTATGGACAGGGCCTAAACTTCCAAACACCAGAATTATTAATTTACATTTTGTGACCAAGTTGATAAATGAGATCTACAAGTGGTTGATATTTCAATAGTTTGGAGTAGTAACACGTATCCATATACAGGTCAAACCAGCAGGCCACCTCAAACATACACACAGATTTCATAACCTCATTTACAATTACAATGTCAGGAGTATTTGGAATGTTTTTAAAATACTCACTGTCAGATATATTATGATGAAATCAGTTAAACTGTACAGTGCTATTCTTGTAAATCTTACTATCATGTCCACAGATTCCCTTTTGCAAGTCTTTTGCAACCAGATCAACCAAACAGTCATGTCTGGCCACATAAAGTCCTTTATAATTGTAGCATCCATTTAATATGTGAGCAACCGTTTCATTCTCCTGCTGAGTTGGATGTAATATACGGTAGGGTTCATGATTTGATGGATACCATATTGCCAAATTGCCAAACCTTGTTGGGAGACACTGTAATCCTGCTTTAATCATGAATATTTTAATGTCATCTGAGATTGCGGGGTTTACCAGTACAGAATGAGACACTGAATGGTCAGAAAATTGAAGTAGTGCAAGTTTTCCTTGTAGTCTGAGACCCGTCCAGCGCTGTCCATTCTGGTTCTGTCTAAGATGGAGAATTGAAGCTCTTGCATGTTTAATCTGTAACTGGTGAGGTGTACTGTCATTATTGAGGATCGCCAAGGTGGAAACCAGCGGATCGGTGATTATATTATCGTCGAGAGCAACTACTTCTCCGTCGGGACCCAGCCAGGACAGCTGTATCCCTGTAAGGTAGCAGAGATCGTTTAAATCCAGCCAATCGGAGCGCACTTCAAATCCGGCTGCTCTGATGTCTAACTTTCCGTTCTGCTTTAATTTAAAACCAAGAAACTGGGACTCATTAGTGGAGGCAGCAGGTATTTTGCGACGTTGTAGATGTAAAAACAGCGATTCGCGTGCTAGTTCTCTAACAGTTGTATCGTCATTGTTGACCATGTTTAGAAGATGTCCTGTTCTAGAAGCGGTGTAGAGCCATTCGATGTTTGGGGTGCCGAGACCTCCGTCTCTACGCGGCTGGAAGATAATGTCCCGAGTAGTACGGCTATTAAGACAGAACCATTTCCTCACCACACACACACACACACACACACACACACACACACACACACACACACACACACACACACACACACACATATTAACCTTTCATTAATTTCCTCATATAAAGACTTTACCGAAATATATTTGATATGTTTTTATATCGGCATGCCCAAGTCAGATGGGAATACATATATTTCTATCATAGTTCTAAATGGACTGTAAGGGTATATATTATGCTTTTTAATGTAACCTTGCAATATCATCCTTTGTGCATGTCGTTTTTGATACCTACTGAATAGTATCACCCCTGGGGATGACCAAACTAGTTATGTACCTGGACATACCGTAAAATGTATGATTGCATGTATAACATTTCTCTGAAGGAAAAATTACCACTTAACACTGCTATGAACAAACATGCAAATTACCTCCTGACAAAACAAAGAAAACCCTCTCGCGCACAAAAACGGAGGAATCTCATTGGTTTGGTCCTCCCAAAGGAGGCGTGAACTCTTCACCTTAAAATCTTTTTCTTTCTTTCGTTTGTTTAAGTTTTGTTTTTCTTTTCCGGATTCTGCTGTGTTCTTTTCCACGCACGAGTGGAAGGAACGTAGCCTGAATTGTTTCTTTGGTAATCTTTAAGTCAACGGAGCTTTAAGACGTGACGATCCAGACGGAACACACATCCTCGTGCCTTCGAAGCAGCCACAAAGTGCTTTGCAAGTATTTCGTTTCATCGAGCTTTCAGCATTAAGATAGTGTTTTTCCGTGTTGTCTCTTAAAGGTTTAAATGTCCAGGTGAATTTTGCCAAACTGTGATACTTACGGATCTCCTCTCTCTCACTCACTCCCTGTTTCTTCCACTTTCAATCTCTTTCCGTGTTTTGTCCGTTATCTGTTTGTATATACATCTATCCCATGTAACGTTAGTAACCGTATACGTAGTGTACTCCTTTATTAAATACATTATTTATTGAATCTGTCTGTTTTGCTCATATTCACGAGGTCACTGAAGTGTTTCGATCTTAGCTACGAGCTTACAAATTAAAGATAAACAGTATCCTGTTTATGGAACAGGTGAGGTTGTTTCCCTAGGCCAGAGAAATTGGCACTCACCCTAGGCACTCAAGTTCAAATCATCTATAATTTAAAAAAAACACTCGAGACCTTGTGTTTTCTTCCCATTTCACTGGCCATCTCACGTTTTTGTGACGTAAAAGCTACGGGCGCTCGACGCTCGTGATTATTTAGCTCCGCCCACACGGCACGCCTATTATTTAAATATAATAAAACTAAAGACTTTTTGGAGATATGATGGATGCAATATTACTCTATAGGTACTCAAGATTAACATGAGATTGACGGAAACTGAGTGTTTCACCCCCCCCCCCCCCTTAAATCTTTACCAGAGATCAGATGGTCAGCACATTTCCAGGCCATGCACACATTGTATATTAACTATGAAAACATTCATGTGGGAGCTCTCCTCGCACTGCCTTGTAACGTGTACTCCTTTGAATAATTTAATTTCACAATTAGGATTTTAAGAACAATTTTACACTCAAACAACAATCACAAAGTTATACTCAATAGTAGGCTGTACAATTGCATAGGACAATAGATATTACCTTACACCGTCAGCAATCGTGAACTGCTTCGGCTTAGTGGAAATGAACACCATGTCACTCACTCTGTCTGGTTTCACACCCTATTAAGTACACAAAAGAATTATCAAATTAATTTAAATGATTGTTGATGCAACATACTAGATCAGCTCTTCACACATGAAAAACTACTATAATAAAGTACTTTAATTAATTTGTTGTGGTAATATAACAACTATAGTACTATAAACAAATTACTTTACCCAATACTGTACTAGGTTTTCTACAACTATAGGGTATATTATACGACAATACACTACTGTTTACTGTAGTAAAAACTAAAGTATAATACAGTATTTATTAGTTTATCAATTCACTATAGTTAACAATACAGTATGCTGTAGCATTCATTAATAAAGTGTTGTAAAAATTATACAGTATAATACAATTTACTATAGTAAACACTACAGTATTTTATCATGTGGTATCACTATAGTATTTTATCATTTAATCATGTTTTTGTTTTACTTTTTTATTTTGAAATCTTGATGTAACTTATGTGTTTTTGTTTTCAGTAGACCCTGTGCCTAACGCTATTTTTGATATAGGCTATGTTGAACTACATTTCCCATGTTCCCTATCCCTGTAGCCTTAGCCATGTTAACACAGGTGTCTGGCATTATGCAATCAGGAGAGGTGATTGACAAGGGCTTTTTTTGTATGGCCACATTCACTCTGTTTGTATGCCTGAAGAAGGTCGCAAGACCGAAAGCTTGCTAATAAATTGATCTTGCACAGTGTTTGAGTGTGCGGCTGCTGTCTTTGTACAATTTATCATGTGGTTGTGAACACATACTTTACCATGGTTCTCTGTTTCAGTGCAGTTAAGGACGGGGTGTACAGCAGCCAGGTTGAGTGTGGAGTAGTGCGCGGTCTGGAACAGCAGTGCAATATTGTAGTTGTAGAGTGCTATTCCTGCCACACTGGAACACTGTCACTGAAATATCCACTGGGGAGCAGTCCTCAAAGACAATCTACACATTAAAACAAAATATCTGTCATTTAACATTTAGGACACTACTTCAAAACACACAAAATGAGAAAGCTGAGAGCAGGCTGATCAGGTAAGTAGAAGGTATGGGAATAGGCTCAACTGTGTCAGGTTATCAATGGCATCATACACAACACTTTAATCTAAGGACATCCAAATAGATAAGCCTTTATCACCAGTCTCAATTTACTCACTGTCATATAGTGTTAGTAAAACAGTGAACATACAGTAAAGAACCGAAGCAGTCAAAACCAGTTTCTGAGCTAGGTGTAGGTTTAGGTCATTAATTTGTCATTTTCAACACAGGGCTGCAAAATGAAAATAAAGATATAACTTAGCCCTTTCATGTCAGCTAGCTAGGCTTATTTGAATCCTAAAATACAGGTTACCTCCACTAGCCACACCAAACCACAGAACCATTTCTTATTTCTACTCCCTACTCTGAGGCTTCTCGCTCTTTCTCATCAACCTCTAACAGGTAGCTCTGACACTCACTCTCCATAATGAATCTTTGTTTGAAACTGTGGGGGAATTGAACATCATTCATGTTATGCATAAACACTTAATCGTACATTATAAAAACACTACCAAATAGCCTGTCAAGTTGTCAAAGTTAGATAGGAACGTTAACTAGAGCTAATGTTAGCTAGCTGTTGTATAACTCCCCTTTATAGTTGTCGATGTAACTAGATATGTACATCTTGAACCCTTTTTCCCTTTTGCTCCTCGGGGCTGAGCTTGCCGCTTGTACTAGCCGGTGTACATCGCAGATGGTAATCTTCGGTAGGTCTTGAAGGCATCTTGAGTAAAACAGCGCCATCCTTCGTCTCGTATCTTGTATCTTGGGACCGGAAGTGTACAAGCGTACACTCAATCAAGCGGAAATAGAAACACATCATCCTGTGCAACTAGTCTTTTGCACTGAGTGTGGCACGTCACCTGGAGTTAGGTATAATTACAGGTGTGTCAATCAGTTAGGGAAAGGATGATATTTTTACGAATGTTGGTAAAGGCATTGGATCATCACTGTATGCAGATGATGGGGCTATGGAAAAGGGGGGGGGGAAATATTAAACATGTGACTAATAGTATACAGAATGCTATATTGAATATTGAAAGATGGTCATATGAATGGGGATTTAAAATGTCAATTGAAAAGTCATGCTTCATGATTTTTACTAGAAAGAAAAGGACAAATACGGTACAACTGAAATGATATTTTCAAAGCATGGAAAGGGTAACAAAGTTCAAATACTTAGGGTTATGGTTTGATGAGAAATGTATGGAGGAATCATATTAATCAGATAGAAACTAAGGTAATAAATCTAAACAGATAAATTACTGATATGAATGGGGAGCAGACAAATGATCATTTATGGATATTTATAGGGCATTAATACAGTTGTGTATTGATTATGGGTGTATGGTATATGGAGAAGCAGCTAAAAGTATTTTGGAAAAACTTGATAAAATTAAGTTCAGAGCCTTAAGAATCAGTATTGGTGCTCTTAAAACAACATCTACTAATGCATTGCTGGTAAAAGCTAACGAGTTACCTCTATATTTAAGATGTTCAAAGTTATCATTGGCATATTGGGTAAAGCTAAAAGGATTGAGAGAGGAACAGCCCACTATAAAGGTGCTAAGTGATTGTTGGGAATATGCATAACAAAGAAAATGTAAAGGATTTGGTTAGAATATTTCTACAGTAGCTGAGGAATATGGACTAAACAGGGTAGAGTATGGACCAAACACTGTATGGGGTAACGTTCCTCCATGGATATTCCCAGTGCCCAAGATGGACTTGTGAATGTCTACCATACGCAATCATCACCTCGCCGGCCCTCTATCAACTTTGCAGGAAGCAGAGGCCTCTACCTGGCTCGTCGATCATGGGATCTGAGATATTCCTGTCATCGCTCCATTCTTCCAGTTCAGTCGACGACACCTGATTGCTCTGCAGCTCCACCAAGACTGCGCGTCCGAAGCGGCGGGGTGATGCTACTAGGGATATGATGTCACTCCCTCTGTCACTGCCTATGATCACCCCTTGAGCCCTGATGAGCAAATATCCTCCTTCAATACATCTTGTTCAGCTATTCTTGAAACTGTGGCCCCTCTTAAACTCAGACGCCCTAATTTTAAATCTCAACAGTGGCTTGACGATTCCACCCACCATCTCAGGCAGGTTTGTCGAAGAGCTGAGCGTAAGTGGAAAAAGGATCACCTCTTAGTCTCTCTAGAAATATATAGAATTTCCCAGGCCAATTTCCAAGCTGCAGCTAAAAAAGCCAGGGCTAAGCATTTCTCTGACATTATAAGCAAACATTCCCATCGCCCTAGAATTTTATTTTAATTCCATAAATTCAATTGTTTATCCCCAAGTCTCTTCAGAGGTTGAGGCATCCACCAATAGCTGCGAAGAGTTCCTGAAGTTTTTCACTGAGAAAATTGACCACATCAGAACACAGTTCACTCCAGTTGTATCTGAAATATCACCACATTTCCCCATTGCCACAGCAACTTTTGACCAATTTCAAGAAGTGTCCTACACTGATCTATGTGAAATTGTAAAGCATATGAAACCATCAACAGCTCCACATGATCCTATCCCTTCACAGATTATCAAAGATGCGTTTGATGCTATTGGTCCCACCATTCAATTTATTCTTAACTCTTGCCTTTCAACCGGCACTGTTCCTACATGTTTCAAGCATGCGGTTGTCCAGCCTATGCTAAAGAAACATAATTTTAATGCGAAATTTCATAATAATTTCCGTCCTATTTCCAAACTGCCATTTATCTCTAAAATTTTGGAGAAGGTGGTTTTAACACAGCTGCTTCCATACCTCAACTCAACAGAGATCCTAGAGACATTTCAATCTGGGTTCAAAGCCCGCCACAGCACTGAGATAGCCCTGTTAAAGGTGACAAATGACCTGTTGCTCACTCTTGACTCAGGCGATAATGCCATCCTGGTCCTGTTGGATCTTAGTGCTGCATTTGACACTGTACACCATGGTTTATTACTAGAGCGTCTCGAACAATGGGTTGGTATTAAGGGTAAAGCTCTTAAACTGTTTCACTCATACCTCCACCAAATATCTTTTTCTGTATCCATAGGCCAGTATTCTTCATCCTCTGCCCCTGTGTCTTATGGTGTTCCCCAAGGATCCATCTTGGGTCCAATACTTTTCTGTCTTTACATGCTCCCCTTAGGTAACACAATCAGAAAATTCAATATTTCATTCCATTTTTATGCAGATGACTCCCAACTGTACATCCCACTTAAATCTGGCAACTCCATGCAGCCTCTTTTAGACTGTTTGAAAGAAATTAAAATCTGGATGGCAAACAATTTCCTTCAGCTAAATGATAACAAAACTGAAGTTATTGTCTTTGGCCCTTCAAAATCAAAGAATTCCATTCCTGCCAACCTTGGCCCCCTTGCCCCCTATGTTAAAGCCCATGCACGTAATCTGGGTGTTATTTTAGACTCCCATCTTAACCTGCACAAACAAATATCATCTGTTGTAAAGACTAGTTTTTATCAATTAAGAATAATTTCAAAACTCAAGTCTGTTTTGTCATACAACGATCTAGAAAAAGTTATCCATGCCTTCATAACCTCTCGTATAGACTATTGAAACTCTCTTTAATTTGGTCTTCCTCTGACACTGGTCGCACGGCTTCAGATGGTCCAAAATGCAGCGGCTAGGCTGCTCACAAATGCAAAAAAGCGTGAACACATTACACCGATCTAGCCTCCTTGCACTGGCGTCCTGTCTAGGATACAATTTAAAATGCTGTTGATGGTTTTTAAGGCTCTTCACGTCTTGGCCCCCAGCTACATAGCTGGTATTATTCATCCGCATGTAGCTCCCAGGTCCCTTAGATCTTCCAGCCAAGGTCTCCTGCATGTCCCTCGGTCCCGGCTCAAACAAAAAGGTGATAGAGCCTTTTCTATTGCTGGCCCTCAGCTGTGGAACCAACTGCCACCTGACATCAGAAATGCTTCGTCTATCACAATTTTCAAAACCAGACTCAAAACTCACTTATTTATATTGGCCTTCCCTGCATTTTAATTGTCTTACTGTGATATGTCTGTAATTATAAATGTATTTATTTAATTTTTATTATTTTCTGGCTATTGCGCTATGTACAGCACTTTGGTCAGTGCAAGCTGTGTTTAAATGTGCTATAAAAATAAATTTTACTTTTACTTTTACTTTACAAATGCTTTTCTGCATACCTCGGTTGTAACGATTGGTTATTTCAGTCAAAGTTGCTCTTCTATCAGCTTGAATCAGTCGGCCCATTCTCCTGTGACCTCTAGCATCAACAAGGCATGTTCACCCACAGGACTGCCGCATACTGGATGTTTTTCCCTTTCCACACCATTCTTTGTAAACCCTAGAAATGGTTGTGCGTGAAAATCCCAGTAACTGAGCAGATTGTGAAATACTCAGACCGGCCCGTCTGGCACCAACAACCATGCCACGCTCAAAATTGGTGAAATCACCTTTCTTTCCCATTCTGACATTCAATTTGGAGTTCAGGAGATCGTCTTGACCAGGACCACACCCCTAAATGCATTGAAGCAACTGCCATGTGATTGGTTGATTAGATAATTGCATTAATGAGAAATTGAACAGGTGTTCCTAATAATCATTTAGGTGAGTGTATGTGTATATATATATATATATATATATATATATATATATATATGTATGTATGTATGTTTAACAATTATTATTAATATGATTAGTTATTTTTTATTTATTTTTTTACCTGAAGTATGTAAAACCCTGATAATACACACTCCTGTACAGTAGGTGGCAGTACCTATTTTGAAAGAAATGTGTGCTTCTGTGCTTGGTTATCTGTTAAGAAAGACATGTAAATGTTTAGATACATTTAGAAAACAGATACAAGATACATTTATTTTATTATTTTAGTTCAGATGCAATAGCCTCTAAGTGCCATCTGAAATTTTCTTCTAGAATGATCATTTTTATCAAGCTCGTATATTTAAGTTCAGTAATTTCACTTAAATGACAATTAATAGGTATTTTTCATAGTCATTTAAGTGAAATTAAATATAACTTTTATATATGAGCTTGATAAAAATGATCATTCTAGAAGAAAATTTCAGATGGCACTTAAAAGGCTTTTGCATCTGAACTCTTGTATGTGTGTGTGTGTGTGTGTGTGTGTGTGTGTGTGTGTGTGTGTGTGTGTGTGTGTGTGTGTGTGTGTGTGTGTGTATATACATACATATATATATATACACACACACACACACACACACACACATATATATATATATATATATAATTTCAGCTGTTAACATACTTTAGAATCAAGCATAATCTACAAATGAAGTTTCTTCATCACTTGCCTTTATTTCTTGAGACACAGAAAGTTGAGCTTCTCCTCACAGTCTCTGTTCTCCCATGGCTCTGTCTCTGTGTTTCAGGCCCCAAAGCGCAGGCCTGTCCACACACTGTCTGTCAGGGTATTATTGGTCTCATTTTTAATCTGATTTTCTGGCCAATCAAAATGAAAAGAGGCCAGATCAGTGTAGTGAGTCCTGCAGAATTCCAGAGCTTCCTCCCATGTCTTATTCTCCTGCACCAGAATGAAATTCTCATTGCAGAAGAAAGAAATATTATGCGAACATGATGTTTTTTTTCTAATGGACCTCATAAGCGAATGCACAAAATGAATGGTTTTCAAATAAGTATTCCAATTGTGAAGTATTGGTGTCCTCATACTTCAGTGACTTGCATGAGTTTTCCTGGCTGTTGATCCAACTAATAGGGTTCCTCCAGCTGCCTCGTCAAGCATCTGAAGATCCTCATTGTTAGAGACTATAGACAGATTTTGATAAAACTCTTTGCAGTATGTCTGAGCAGAAGTGCAGGTCATTGGAGTGGTCACATAAATGTGTACTTTAACTCCAATCCTACCTGTTGCCAGTCCATAAAGGACAAACAGGAAAAGTCCAGCGAGAGTAATCTTCATCTCTGCTGTAGTGAGCTGGTTTGGTTTAAGGTTGGTTGAACAGTTTATCATCCTTACTGGGCTGCTGACATGGAACATGCAAATCATACAGCACAATCATCTATTTTGTTTATTTAAAAAAGTTGGGAAGGCAACTTTTACATTTTTATTTTACAATGTACATTTCGTTTTACATTTTTAAACGAAATATGTTAAAGTCTTCATAAAAGCATGTCTATGTTATATGGGTAATTTAGCTATGTGAAACCTTTTGCATGAACATAAATAAACTCCAACTTTTTTGTTCATACACAGCTGTTTTAAGCCAGACTGATATGAAACCACTAAATAAATTATTTGATTATGATACATTCCAGAAAATGTATAAATAACAGCAAAAAAAGTTACCACAATGTCAAGACACACCATAAGGAGACCATTTTTTCTGTTCATTTCTGTAAATTTCATATGGAAAGAGTCAATAAATAAAATGCTTTGTGTTAATGGTTTCTATTACTCTTAAGTGTTTATATTTAGTTTGATACATACGTATAAACAAGTAAAATAAATACAATTTCATTACTGTATATGTATTCAAGATTTATCATACTAACAAGAAAAATCTAGAGCAAATATGTTTGGAAAAAAGGACCACAATGCAGAAATTAAGCATAATCTTGATGTATTAATATAAAATAAATTACTACATCCTATTTACTACAATAATTACAAAGCACAATACGTATAATGCAGAATATACAAAAGAGGAACAAAACAAATTTCTTGTGAACTGTTGATAAATGTAATAATTTTTTGATACATTTTTAATTGACTGAATTGAATATGCATGACATCACCGTCAGCTGGAGCGACTGCGGTTATGTCCACATGGCAAAGAGAGAGGCAGCATTGGTTTTCAGGGTGAATGCCGCGAAAAGCAAACAAAACACATCTAAAACGGGAAAGAGCTTTGCGTTTGACTGTACAACTACATTTCACAAGAAATCTCATATTTTATATTTTTGACTGATCTTATGATTGTCGAAAGCTACAATTAGAAACAACTGGACTCCAGGCAGCAAAAGGTGTATTTGCAGTTATCATTGAGCAGGTTTACATGCACACCAGCAAGCTGATAACTCACAAATATTAGCTTATTGAAACAACCAGTTTTCCCCCGTTTATGCAAACCAGTAACCATGACAACGCAAGTAAGCACTGGCGAGTTTACATGACTTTATTAATAAATCAGGCCATGCCCTTTTGTGACGACAGAACTACTCGGTTACTATCGTAACCTCTGTTCCCTAAGAGAGGGAATGGGTATTGCGTAGCTATACGCAGTGGGGAAACTCCTTTTCCTCGATTTACTGAAGCTTATATGTAAAACGCATTTGCAGCTGCACATCCAATGGCGCGGGCGTGGGCGACCAATGAGCTAGCCCTTTGTCATTGCACGTCAGAGCCCGCCATGGGGAAGTGGTTACATAACTGAGGTTACGATAGTAACCGAGTAGTTCCATTTCGAACGTCACTTCGTATTTCGTAGCTATACGCAGTGGGGCGCCATGCAAAACGGCGCACTATAAATAACAGGTTGCCACTGCAACATGTCAACCAACATAATATACTAATAAAACCAGACACCGTCGGGATTATTAGTGTAGGAAAATACAACCGGCCAAAGCAGGTTATATATAAATACCAAAAGCACCGTCGCCTGCAGGGAAGGCACCTCCATATTATAAAACTTCATAAATGTTTATAAATATCTTGAATGGGAAAGCCAGATGACCAAGCCCATGAAGAAGCAATGCCTCTGGTCGAATGGACATTGATACCTATGGGGAAAACCTGACCCACTGAGGTATAAGCCATAGAAATGGCATCCACTATCCATCTAGACATTCTTTGCTTAGTGACTGGATCACCCTTAGATCGGCCACCAAAGCAGACAAAAAGCTGTTCTGATTGTCTAAAAGACAGAACGCTCCAGATAGATTCTCAGCGCTCTGACAGGGCAGAGAAGATGAACCTCCCCATTCTCGGCAGAAGGGGGAAGGGCTAATAACGTAATAACCTGTGCTCTGAACGACGTTGAGAGCACTTTGGGTACATAACCATGCCTGGGTTTGAGGATGACTCTGGAGTCATCTGGTCCAAACTCTAAACATGAAGGGGTCACTGAGAGAGCCTGCAGATCTCCCACTCGCTTGATAGATGCCAGCGGCAACAGGAGAGCAGTCTTTAGCGAGAGAGGTTTACAATCAACCGAATGGAGCGGTTCAAAAGGCGGACCCCTCAGAGCCCCAAGGACCGTGGAGAGGTCCCAAGGAGGCACAGAAGGAGGTCTGGAGGGGTTAATCCTCCTAGCACCTTTTAGAAACCGTACCACTAGGTCGTTTCTTCCGAGTGATTGGCCAGTCAAAAGAGCATGATGTGCTGCAATGGCTGCTACATACACTTTGAGTGTGGACAGGGAGCGGTCTGCGTCCAACAGCTCCAGCAGGAAGGTGAGTACCACAGATACCTCACATGACTCTGGGTCAAAACGATTTTTCGAGCACTAGCTGGAAAAACCCGACCACTTCAAAGCATAAAGGAGCCGAGTAGACAAGGCCCTGGCTTCAGAGATAGTGCTTAAGACCTTCTCAGGAAGGTCCCTGGGTACCCATTTAGGGGTCATACATGGAGGGCCCATAAGTCGGGTCGAGGATGCCATATTGTCCCATTGGTCTTTCTGAGGAGGTCTTTCCTCATTGGAAAAGGCCAAGGGATTGTGTCCGATAGCTGAACCAGCTCCGGAAACCACGGCCTGGATTTCCAGAGAGGGGCCACCAGAAGGACTGGGCATCCGTTCTCCCTAACCCGTTTGATAAATTGTGACGCATTTGAAACAACGCCTCGTACACTTAAACACAGAATATTACAATAGAAAGGATATAGCGTCATCGCCGGATAGCCACAGGTGAGACGGCATCAGGAGAAAACGGCTGAGAAGGCGTAGTCTGCTGAGATAATGCTCGCTCAGGCTGAAGGGCTTGTTCAACGGCGAAAGGCTTAGTAAAACAGTCAGAGACATGCATTTGTCGCTGAAGGAGTAAAATCTGCTAAAATGGTGAATTCGGGTGAATATTTTAAGCTAAGGCCACGCCCCCTTGGTTGCCCCCAGTTACCGCAGCAAAGCCTATGAGCGAGCCAGATGTTCAATGTGCTAGCTGTGCAGCTGCAAATGCGTTTTACATATAAGCTTCAGTAAATCGAGGAAAAGGAGTTTCCCCACTGCGTATAGCTACGCAATACGAAGTGACCGTTCGAAAGGGAACAATCATTTGCGTATCTGACTCTGAGTTTTTCATTTGTTATGTCGGTTGTGATGTTAAATAAAGCTTGCAAAATGTCAAAGGGAACTTACAGCTCGTTTATTATAAACGTCGGCCTATATCCTCTCATGCAATTCATGCTTATAGTGTCAAGTCAATCTACATCATCCAATACAGATTCAGTCATTCAAGTCAATTACTTTGGCATTGCCCTTTCTGACAAATTGTTTGTAAAACAGCAGAAAATACTCATAAAAACAGCAAACAAATGTAGTTGTTTGCATTGTTTTACATCCATTTCATGCAAAGAAATGCCACATCCTCGATCCTCATTCAAATGAGAGAAATTATTATTTGCCTTTGTCCACATTTACATTTTTTTAGCATGAACATGGGATAACTATATATTCTGTAGTGATACCAACTTCCTCAGATAGCTTACCTCTTAATAGTGATGAAAAACACATAATACATGATTTGTTAGTTGGATTAAATGGTTTTTTCACTCATTATATTTCTGCTTAAAATACATGACTATTGAGATTTGGCAATAGGCCTATGTCTGGCTTTTGTTTTTAATGATGTCACTCCACTGGCTCCCAGTAGCATCCAGAACCAAATTAAAACTTTTGACGCTGACTCTCAATAGTGTACCTCCCTATGTACACATTAATTTGCCAGCTACGGTCTGACTACATGTGAAGATTACCTGGAAGCTTATAAACACTGTAGTGAACAATATGACATAGGTTTTTAACTCTGGCCCTCAAGGTTCACTTTCCTGCAGAGTTTAGCTCCAACCTTACTCAACGGTAACTGCAACTTTCTAGTAATCCAAAGATTTTGATTAGCTTGTTCTAGTGTGTTTGATTAAGAGCCGTACCTCTGTGGAGCCCACAGTAAAAGAACAGAGCAGTGGGAGATGATGTGAAGAGATGCTCAATATGCCCATTATGGTGTTTTTGTGGGATGTGGTGCTCTATAAATTTTAAATTCAATGTGTAAATCATATTTTTTTTATTGAACTTCAAGATAGAAATTGTTGAACGTATCAGGATAAAAAAAAAAACCCTTATTCCTAAGCCTGTACAGATATTCCTCAGCTGCATACCTAAAGAGAAAAGAAAGAAATTACATATACCCACTAATATTTAGCAGGTCAAATGTGCAAGCAACATTAAACATATGATGCAATGGTTCCTAATCCTTGTTCTGGTGACCCATCACTTACATTTTGAATGTCTCAACTATTTAACACACCCGATTCAGATCATGAGCTTGTTCGAAGAGATCTCCATGAACTCAATTTATTGTGCCAGATAAGAGAGGCATACAAAACTTGCAGTTAACTGCCAATATTATCATGTTTACTCTTGACATCTGTTTAGCTGCGGAAGTTTGGCTGGCTTCGATAAGGTTGTTAATGTCTGCCATTCCAAAGTCTTTCAAAATTATCCAAAATTATCCAATTATATAAAAGCATCAGTAGCCTAAAACTTGGTTGAAATGTACATATCTTACCTTGATAGAGAGTGTATATCCCTTGACACGCAGGTGATAGTGTTTTTTTTTTTTTTTTTTTTTTTATTATAAATATAGCCTAATACAGCCCAAATGTGGCCCATATGGAACCCTCAAATAACCAATAATGGGCAACCTACCTGGGGCCACAACTGTAACCAAGCTGGGGCCCACATTCAGCTCATTAAAGTGCCCACTCTGACCCCATGGCCAGATGACGCCAATATAACCCAGATAAAACTCATGTGGGAACCACATAAACATGATGGGTGGGTAACTCCGTTTTAAATATGCAAAAATATTAGGTCTGCTTACCTCTGAATTAAAAAAATCAACCTTGATGAAATGTCCTTTTGAACAGAACGCCGTGTGTGTGGACGATGAAGTTGGTTCAAGGTCTCACAGGTGTGAACTGTACCGGTCTGGTGGTAAGCCAACATGAAGAACACTAAAATTCTGTTTAAATCCAAATCGTCTTTACTCCAACAACAGAAATACGTAGGAGAATCTCAGAAGAAACGTACAGTCTTTCCACACATAATATTAACAATCACCGACAAAGAACTGAACAAAACAGGGAGTACTTATGCTCTAGCCCCTAATCGCATACTTGCAGCTAACGGTGGGCATACACTGTGCGTTTTCTGTGCTATTTCAGCAAGGTTACCTACTTACACTGAACGAGTAGATGTCAAGCACTGTAAAGCCAAAGCTCGCGTTTTATATGCTCACACTACACGGTCCGAACGTCGAGCTGCGACTTGACTGCTCACACTATACGTATGAAATGTGTGCGATAAACCACCGTGCCGGGTTGCGCCAATAGCCGTGAATCCAGAGATATTGTCAAAACAAGCATCAGTTATCAATATCAAGAGGATTTAGCATTTCCAATTTATGTAATCAATTATTATTGCATTATTATTATTATTAGGGAAGGCCTACTTTTATTATAAAATGTATAGGCTATTTATAGGTTTATCCATTTTACAACACGAACTGGAGGTAAGAAACAGTAATTTGTAGCCATATACGTAGCTAATTTCTCAAGTCACGTTTGATCTCGCGAGTCTCCGTGAGATCACGTCTCACAGTGAAAATGTTAGAAAATCGACAGGTGTATGGTTCCAGTGCTTATTACTAACTGTTATTGTATTACTCTGTGTGAGTTAAGTTTCATCCTGCAATACTTACCCGTTTGTCTGTCTATATTCAATAAAAGGCCTACCCATAATTGTGTTCAACATCTATCTTCATAATTACATTCCTGACATAGACACACATTCATATGCATATGTAATTCGCTACTGAGGTGGATGCCGTTTGTTGATCACAGAAAAAAATAAAACCATATGTTTGAAAATACGCTAGGCTTAGTAAACATAACACAGTTTTTTTTAAATAATTATCCCAATCACAGATTTAGCTAGTTCCTTTATCTAGTACCTGTCATTCTCCAAATTGAGTTGATAGGTTTGTCCAAATTGTCTAGAAAATTGTCCGTTCACTTGTTTATTCATTCATTCATTCATTCATTCATTCATTCATTCATTCATTTTGAGTATTGGTTGAGAAATGAATAGCTTGAACTGAAAGTGCTGAACATCAGTAAAGTCCACCATGTGGTCATTTTGGTATATTTTCTTCATCTATTTCTATGACATTTATAAAGACTCACCAGCAGATGGAGTGAGTGACATGTATAGGGTAGAGACTTGAGGAGATGCTGGAGCCTGTCCTAGAATCTGCCACAGGTGGGGAAAACACCCTGAACAGACAAGTGGTACTCACTGCAGTCAATTGAGCTCTTAGGGTGGAGGGATAGATTTGTGAGTAGGGTTAGGGTGTGGTTGGATATTCTAGCTCCAGCGTAAGATCCACCCATTTGCTCTGCAGTGAGCAGCTTTCATGTCAATGATTCATTATAACAAAATGCAAGACCTTTATTTAATTTTTTTTTATTTAACACTTTTCATACTTACAAAAAATGTAAATGTTAACCAGTCCACTTATTTGATTGGAGCTTTCATATTTTTTTCTTTTCAATATAGTTACACTTTTAATGTCTATGGCCATTGTACCCCTTTCATTAAAATGTAATGAACTTAAAACTGCAGTCCGTAACTTTTGGTACTCTAGACATATTTCTCTAGGTTGTTTATCTTTCTTAACTTTATATTGGGGCGCTATGCTTATTATCCCAGATAATACATCTTTTTGAAGGAATGGGGTTTCATTTTGTTAGTTCATACATTATTTACCTTATTGTTTTGAAAAAGCACAAAAATCCTAAATATTCTATAAACAAATGATTGGTAATTATAATGTCATTAAATTTAGTGGAATACCTGTATTTAGTAAACTTCTTTTTTTTAGTGACACAATCTTTTTCACTGTACTGTCTGTTGATATCAGACATAGCTACTGGAGATGTTTGATAAGGTATTGTGAGTTCCTTCAGCAATGTTCAAATTTAAATTTGGTCACAAATTGCTTTTGCAACCAAAGTGGTTTAAGTGAAGGAATCACCAACAACATTTTTGGACCCTGTTTAGCTGTGTTGATGCCTTTGTACTCTCTCTGAAAGCGGACGTTTGATAAATGAAGCTTCATGAAGTTCATGATGTTGAATGTAAGGTACAAATCCACAGTAATACAGCCCCCTCTCATCCCAAGGCGTCATTTAATTGAGACTTTTGACCATGCGTCAACTAACTGACGCTAAAGGGTGCCTTTAGCGTCAGTTAGATGACGCTCATCCTCGGGCGTCATGTAACTGACGCTTTTGACCATGCGTCTACATCCGACACACATGGCACCCTTTAGCGTCAACATGAGACGCGCCTACCCTACCCCATACCTAAACCTACCCATAACGGAAGCGTCATCTAAATGACGCTAAAGGCACCCTTTAGTGTCAGTTAGTTGACGCATGGTCAAAAGTGTAAATTAAATGACGTCTTGGGGTGAGAATGCGTTGAGTAATATGAAGACATTTGAAATCAGAGACTTTTCCCCTAAAACATGGACATTTGGTACATGATCATCAGTTTGTCTCTTTGACATGCAAACATTGAGGTGGAGACATCAGTTGTGTAACCATTGTGTAACATGAGCATCACAGCAGTGACTTTACAGGTGCTTGTTTAGTCTACAGTGAGGGTCTTTCCACTGATGATCCAAGAATTGCAGGAACTTTCTGGAGCAGCATCTAAACGGTTGATGATTTTTAAAATAACAATAATCCTGCAGTGGGTTTGAGCTTTTTTAATTGAATATCCTGGTTAGAGGCTATCCCATCTTTTTATGTCTAAGATGTTAAGGGTAACTTGTCTCAGTCTCTTAATGTCTGACCTCTCTAAATTATCCAAATGAAATTTACTCTACTCTTCTAAGGAAAATCTGTTTTTCATATTTTAAAAACTCACATAAGTACACATACTAACTGATAGAATATATTATTAGAAGTTCCTATTACAAACATCACAGTCAGTTACAAAGAAAATATTATCGGACAATTTTCAAAACAAAATGTGTGATTAGATTAAAATCAAAAATGTAAATAACAATGCCGCTGTGTTGTCAGTTTTCTGCAAGAAAGACATTGTGAATTAGTTACCAACTTGCATTTTATTTGATCAGAATGCTCAGGTGTATGAAGACTCCTGTATGTGCTTTTACATTTTTGCACGTATTACTTTAGAATCAAACATAATTTGAAATATTCATATTTCTTCATAACTTGCCTTTATTTCTTGAGACACAGAAAGTTGTGCTTCTCCTCAAAGTCTCTGTTCTCCCATGGCTCTGTCTCTGTGTTTCGGGCTCCACAACGGTACGGCTCAGGTGGGCATGACGGCAGAGGGAGGTCGGTCTGAATACTCCTCACATTCCACCAATACCAGCTTCCATTCAGAAAGCGCAGGCCTGTCCACACACTGTCTGTCAGGGTATTATTGGTCTCATTTTTAATCTGATTTACTGGCCACTGAAAATGAAAAGAGGCCAGATCAGTGTAGTGAGTCCTTCAGAACTCCAGAGCTTCCTCCCATGTCTTATTCTCCTGCACCAGAATGAAATTCTCATTGCAGAAGAAAGGAATTTTATCCAAACATGAAGTTGTTGTCCAAAGACTCTGATCAGTGACTGCACAAAATGAAGGATTTTCAAATAAGTATTCCACTGCTATTGGTGTCCTCATACTTCAGTGACTTGCGTGAGTTTTCCTGGCTGTTGATCCAACTAATAGGGTATGTTCCTCCAGCTGTCTCTTCAAGCATCTGAAGATCCTCATTGTTAGAGACTATAGACATGTCTTTATATGAGTGTAATATTATTACCCATACCCACAAGGGGTAAATAATCAGGCGCGAGGCGGTAGTGCAGCTTCAATCAAATAGGCACATTTTTTATTCAAATAATCCAACATAAGAAAAATATAACAGAACTTAAATGCAAATACCCACAGAAAAATAATAAATGAAAAGAAAGAAACAAATGATATAAAAACAAAAACAACCCACAAATAGCCAAGGGTTACCTATATCGTGACAGTGGCATTCAAAATGCTCTCACCACAGCAAAGCTCACAGCAATCACACTGCAAACCTAAAGATAAAGAGGAAACACAAAAAAAGTGACCAAACCACCACACAATTCCAGCCACCTCACCATCCAGCAGCCATCGTTGGGTTAAAAAGAAATCTACAAAATAAAGAAAGGAAAACAAATTAATTAACAGTGGGTAATGCCAATAGGACAAACAAATCAGCACCATGAAACCATTACAGTCTTTTATGGCCTAGGTTTTCCCTATGTGGTCCAACATTCGACAAAATAATAAATAAACCAAAGAAAATTAAATCTAAAGTAAACGGTAATCGTGCATCCCTGTAGGGGAAAACACAATTACAACAAATAATTATTTCCACTATATAAAAACACATAAAAATAAAACTCAATATAAATTCTGCACATATAGTAAAAACATTATTAAAAGTTCTATAATAAAACAATACCTCCAACATACGTTATTTTGACTGACACTCAGGCAATAATCTGGCAAAAACACTAAAACCCAAAGAAATGAAAATCATTAAAACATAATCCTAGAAACTATTTCATAAAATCATACAACTACTACCTCCTTAACGGTGTGTATCACATGTTCAGCTCTCCATGACGCTCTGCCAGTATGTAACATAACCGCGTATCTGCTACTATTCTTCTGAAGGGCTCAATCTGCCGCCACATCCATAAAGGACAAACAGGAAAAGTCCAGCGAGAGTAATCTTCATCTCTGCTGTAGTGAGCTGGTTTGGTTTAAGGTTGGTTGAACACTGAATAGTTTATCATCCTCACTGGGCTGCTGACATAGAACATTCAAAATCTACAGCAACATCATCTGTTTTGTTTATTTAAATAAGCTGGGAAGTCATACATGTGGCATCCTGTAAATACTTATTTAATATCTTTAATACTTATTTTTTTTTACTATAGCTTTGGTACTATGTGCACATTAAAGGTTTATATTTTCAAAACCCTCAACAATCCAAAACAATCCAAACTGATCAACAACCCAACTGATCACACTTGTAAAACTGCTCGCCAATCGTTCAAAACCTGATCTCATGCTTACATTAGATTACATATTTTCAGTCTATATAATCATTGTTTCAAAACACAAAATAAAATAAGAACATTTGGTTTAATCACTGAAAAACAACAGAATGATACTTTTTCAATATACTTTTAACAATCAGTTATTTCAGTATAAAACAATGCAAGATACGTTTCAAATCACCCTTGTTGGTGAATTAAGGATGTTGCAGTGGTATGGGCTATTGTCATGTTGGAAATACACTTACTATTAATGTTGGAAATAAACTTACTATTAATGTTTGTAATAGTATTCATTGTGTTAACAAAAGGTGTGTTGAAGATACATGGCCATGAGGTTTTGTGCTACCATTTTGTAAGTATTTTCACTGTTCATATGACTGAATCTATTTACTGTAGTAATTTTACAGTAATTTGTCAGTCTCCACCAGGGCTTCTGTTTACAGTATCACATGGCATATACTGTAATGTAACATTCTGTATTTGATTCCAGCTGTCTCCCCCGATCAATCTGATGGACAAAGTCATTAATTGTTTCCCCCCCCTTTCTCTCTTTTCTCCCTTGTTCTGCATGCTAACAAATTGCAAATGTTTTCTTTTAACTTAAATTCATTATATTTGGTAAAAAAGAGATTATTAATCTAAAACCACAAGATTAATAAGACCACTATGTTTTAGAAATTGTATAAAAGTTCTACAGAATCTATGTATCGAATATAGAAATCTATGGAAATCTATTGATTAACCATTTAGATCAGCTGGGTTAAATGATAGACATATGCATTTAACTGAGAAGAGATGCAAATGAAAAGTTTGATAGTAATAGAATTATGAAAGGCAGTTTTTTGTAAGTTTATATAGATAGATATTAAGTGTAGTGAAAAGCAAATAAAAACAACTATAAAAGTGTTGCCATCTTTGTCTGTTTCTATTATTAATGGGTGTATTAGCTACATTAAACTACCCACAAATAAATTCCACTACTGGTTGTTCATATGCTGTGTGATGGATTTTTAATAGATAAGAAAGTAAACTGTCTTTTAGAACTAATCATGTTTCTAACTCTAAAAATCTGACCTTTAGATTATCTAACCTTGTGATAAACTTTTACTGACTTCCCCTTTGGGTCTAATATAATGACTAACCGCAAACCTGACTTCCCCTTTTAGGCATCCTAACATTTGAACAAAATGTACTGTTCGAAACTAGTGAAACTCATAACTTTGGTTGTGCGAGTGTAAAAATAGCAAATATGGGAAATGAAACTAGACAGATGTCTAAACTTGAGATCCTTTGGTTACCTGGTAACAGAAGGCCTTGTCTGAAAACCAATCAGATTGTAGGGAAAATATGTAATGTTTCATGTCATTTTTGCCATACCTCTTATTCTATAAAAACTGTTGTATTCATGTTCACTGGTGGGATTCTCAATGGAATTTGTCTGAGATCCACTGGCCTTGCTTCTTAGGAGAGATGCTCTGAGATTTGCTCGAGTACTCTCCCGGCCGATTGACTCCGCTTGGGAGTCAACTGGAGACCCCCCCCCCCCAGGTAAATTTATTTATTGAGTGTCGTTTGGAGATGCCCCAGGTAATTAGGTTTCAGGGTAGGGTTGCACCAGCCGTTCGTAAGTTCTTTCTTAAATTGGAACGTAAAGTCCACACTAGAGGCTTAGTAACTAGCTATAGTTTGTAACTAACTCTGTACTTTATTCCATTGCACCATTTGTTCGTAAGGCAAAACGTAGCTAGTAGGTCGTAAACTCTCCCGTAAAGTAATGCGTAGTCGCGTAATATGACGTTTAGCCTCGATGATCCAATATAGCAGCCTTCAAATACGTGACCAGAAGTTGTTGAAATGCCGTGCATTTCAGTTTATCCTTCATTCTAACTTCTTTTACCTCATGTTACTAACGTTAAAAATAAGTTTCCATTAAATAGGCCTACGATACTTGATCATGAATAACTTAAGTGTTTTTATATGTAAATAACATTCAGAAACTGTATTTGAAACAAATTAATAAGGAACAATAAATAAATATTGATACAAAAAACATAAGAAATTACGTTTATTGATTATGACTGACATTTGACATGCACAACATGGACCGATGCACACAGCGGCGCTGTTAGGAAGGGTTCGTGTTTAAGAGCCGCTAACAAAGTAATCTTTTCACATAATGTTCTCTCTCTTACAATGTAAGCGAGTGTAAATGTCAGCATTATCATATGTGTCTAAATAATTGAAGTCTGACAGGTAAAAGAAGCGCTTATTGATGCAGTTCATCTGTCTGATATTTTATTCCAACCGTTACTCCTGATCGGAAACTGCCGTAAATATTTAGTTTATACGTAGAGTTACGCTTCAACTGAGTTTAATGGTGCAACGCAAAAATATTTAAAAGTGCGTAAGTCGTGACTTAGTGTCCATTTACGTCGAAACTAGGCTAAGTTGTAACTTACGCACAGCTGGTGCAACCGGCCCCAGGTAGTTAGGTTTAGGGAAAAACTACCACAGCTGCCATGATAAAAACAGACTGATGCATAGATTGAATCACTAACGAAATACCAGTTTTTAGCTAAAAAAAATAACAGCTCCTTACTAGTTTATTTTTTTTGTAAATGTTATTTAAGTGTTTATAAACCATAAGCAATAGATATGGATGTATGTATACTTTTGCTTATGGTTTATAGAAACACTTAAAGCAACATTTACAAAAAATAAAGGAGCTGCTATTTTTAGCTAAAATCTGTATACACACAACTGTCTGCACACACATCACATGTAAGAAAGCAAAGTAAATACACAATATTTATTATTTATGAGTCATTCAATTAGAATAACCGGGAGTAAATATGTTTGGAAAAATGGGCATATTGTCACGGTTTGGTGTGTAAGGAAGGCAGGCTGAGGCTAAGAGCTCCAAAACAAACGATTTACTTTTAAACAAAACCAGGTACAGGCAGGAAGACAGGCAGGATACACCACAACACCTATGCATATACCAGCATTTACTATACACGTTGACAAACTAAGAACCGACACAGACAGACTGAACAGAGAGAACTAAATACAGAAACTAACGAGGTGAGGACAGGTGACAGATGATTAAGACGATGAACAGGTGGATGATTGAGGGAGTGAATTCAGGTGTGCAGACAAGGAGGATTCTGGGAAGTGAAGTGCAGACAAGGACAGACAGGTGCAGACGAGGACTGTGACATTACTCCCCCCTCCCGGTAGGCGTGACCTCACGCCCTAGAACAGGGGTGGGAGGGTGGGCATCCTGGAGTCCGTGACGGGAAGGCGGACCAGGTGCAGGAGGACGGACTCCAGGATGGAACAGACGGCCATGGCGGAGCAGACGAACCCTCGGGCGGCCACGGCGGTGAGGACCCCTCGGGCGGCCACGGCGGTGAGGACCCCTCGGGCGGCCACGGCGGTGAGGACCCCTCGGGCGGCCACGGCGGTGAGGACCCCTCGGGCGGCCACGGCGGAGCCGGACGAGGCGAAGGCCTATGGCCCCCCCCCCAAAAAATACTTGGGGAAACCCACGGGTTCACTTGACTCGGGATTCGGTTCACTTGACTCGGGATTCGGTTCACTTGACTCGGGATTCGGTTCACTTGACTCGGGATTCGGTTCACTTGACTCGGGATTCGGTTCACTTGACTCGGGATTCGGTTCACTTGACTCGGGATTCGGTTCACTTGACTCGGGATTCGGTTCACTTGACTCGGGATTCGGTTCACTTGACTCGGGATTCGGTTCACTTGACTCGGGATTCGGTTCACTTGACTCGGGATTCGGTTCACTTGACTCGGGATTCGGTTCACTTGACTCGGGATTCGGTTCACTTGACTCGGGATTCGGTTCACTTGACTCGGGATTCGGTTCACTTGACTCGGGATTCGGTTCACTTGACTCGGGATTCGGTTCACTTGACTCGGGATTCGGTTCACTTGACTCGGGATTCGGTTCACTTGACTCGGGATTCGGTTCACTTGACTCGGGATTCGGTTCACTTGACTCGGGATTCGGTTCACTTGACTCGGGATTCGGTTCACTTGACTCGGGATTCGGTTCACTTGACTCGGGATTCGGTTCACTTGACTCGGGATTCGGTTCACTTGACTTGGGGTGGCTGACGTGAAGCCCTGTGCTGGACGGGACCAGCGGCGAAGAGGGCTCGGTGCTGGACGGGACCAGCGGCGAAGAGGGCTCGGTGCTGGACGGGACCAGCGGCGAAGAGGGCTCGGTGCTGGACGGGACCAGCGGCGAAGAGGGCTCGGTGCTGGACGGGACCAGCGGCGAAGAGGGCTCGGTGCTGGACGGGACCAGCGGCGAAGAGGGCTCGGTGCTGGACGGGACCAGCGGCGAAGAAATCTCTGCAGGGCTGGTGGCGTGTCCGATGGTAAACGGAGAACCGTTATGCCACAGCACCCACTCGACGAAAGCCTCGAAATTCCCTCGAGGCCCATCTCCAGGCAGGCGTGCTCTGGTCTCATCATTGAGACCTGCCCCGAAAAACCCACAGAGGCTGGTGTCATCGTAATGGACGTGGGGAACCAAGCCCAAAAACCTCTGTGTGTGGGCCTCGAGGGACTGGTCCTCCTGGGCCAGAAGGAGGATGTCCATTGCTGCCCATTCCATATTTTTTGTGGTCGGCAGCGGCGAAGAGGGCTTGGTGCTGGACGGGACCAGCGGCGAAGAGGGCTTGGTGCTGGACGGGACCAGCGGCGAAGAGGGCTTGGTGCTGGACGGGACCAGCGGCGAAGAGGGCTTGGTGCTGGACGGGACCAGCGGCGAAGAGGGCTTGGTGCTGGACGGGACCAGCGGCGAAGAGGGCTTGGTGCTGGACGGGACCAGCGGCGAAGAGGGCTTGGTGCTGGACGGGACCAGCGGCGAAGAGGGCTTGGTGCTGGACGGGACCAGCGGCGAAGAGGGCTTGGTGCTGGACGGGACCAGCGGCGAAGAGGGCTTGGTGCTGGACGGGACCAGCGGCGAAGAGGGCTTGGTGCTGGACGGGACCAGCGGCGAAGAGGGCTTGGTGCTGGACGGGACCAGCGGCGAAGAGGGCTTGGTGCTGGGCTTGGTGCTGGACGGGACCAGCGGCGAAGAGGGCTTGGTGCTGGACGGGACCAGCGGCGAAGAGGGCTTGGTGCTGGACGGGACCAGCCCAGGGCCGAAATGAGGCCAGCGTGCAGAGCGATGCCGGGTCTCCAGTCGACCCCCTCCTCCACTGCGGCCTCCACGACTCCCACGAAACACAGCCAGACGGGTACCCACGAAGGCTTGTTTCCAGCCCTCCATCTTCTTTTTAAGGTCGGTTCTTCTGTCACGGTTTGGTGTGTAAGGAAGGCAGGCTGAGGCTAAGAGCTCCAAAACAAACGATTTACTTTTAAACAAAACCAGGTACAGGCAGGAAGACAGGCAGGATACACCACAACACCTATGCATATACCAGCATTTACTATACACGTTGACAAACTAAGAACCGACACAGACAGACTGAACAGAGAGAACTAAATACAGAAACTAACGAGGTGAGGACAGGTGACACAGATGATTAAGACGATGAACAGGTGGATGATTGAGGGAGTGAATTCAGGTGTGCAGACAAGGAGGATTCTGGGAAGTGAAGTGCAGACAAGGACAGACAGGTGCAGACGAGGACTGTGACACATATAAAATGGGAATATTCACAAGAACAAAATGGTACGTTGGTTCTCATTACTTCAAAATGTGTCTATATAAAATAGTAAAATGTTGGGATGGAATTTAATTACTTTATGCTTGAATTATTTAGTGAATATTAATTAAATTTCAATAATATATAAATTGTAGATTCAAACAAGGAACCAAGCAGGAGATAACTTGGAGAAATTGAATAGTACAACCACTTCAACATAAATGTAAAACACTCACAACAAAAAATCCAGGACATGTTTGGTCTTTGATTTCATTGTATTCAGTTTCTGTTTGCCTGTTTTCATTTGACCAACAGTTTTCCCATGTGTTTCTTGGTTGATCTAATTCACATGTCTCTCATTAATTAACTCATCAACTCCTTTCTTTGCCCTCTGTATTTAAACCCCCAGTTTCAGTTTGTTCCTGATCACGCTAAATCAATTTTTTATGTAAATATGTTATTTATGCACTCATGAAAAAGGTAACAAAGCAGGTATTACACTGCATTTTAAACTGTATCAGTACATTTATACATACTACTATTTACTACAATAATTATAAAGCATTCGATCCATAATGCAGCATATATAAAAGATGAATAAAACAAATATGTTACAAATTAAAATTCTGGCTAAAATCAATACAGGCATGGGAAGCAGTTTAAATGTTTAATTTTCTTAATGAACTGACTATATTTATATGCAAAAACACTATGATAAATGGTTTTGTATTTAACCTTTACACTAAATTCATGATTAAAAGCATAGTGCGAATACCTTTTTTGCCACGACACCAGTCATCATCCAATCACAGCCCATACTCACGTGCATCAGACCTTATTTAATCTGTGCGACCTAAAAACATATTTGGGAGCATTTGTGCGAGTGCAAATAATGATTGTGGTGCGACCTGTTTTCATTTCTCTAAAAAAACATTTGCAAATTACTGCACAGTGTGTACCTTATGTGCGCTGATTTTTGTCCCTCCAAAGCCTTATTTGATTGAAAGAGAATGACTGTTGCACTTGACATGTAGGGCGCATATAATATATAACATATTTTGAGTGTCCCTTATTTTCCTGTAAAGAACCACAATTGTCCCGCAATTTTCTTGTCTGAAGTTGGCAACCCTAAGTAAAATAGAAAAGCAGGTGGGCAAATGAAAAGACCGCAACCCTTGCACTCTTAAAAATAAAGGTTCCAAAATAGGGGTCATAGAAGAACCATTTTGGTTCCCAAAAAAACTTTTAGTGAATCGTTCTAAAAAGAACCATTTTTTGAACATATTAATAATCTAAAGAACCTTTTTCCACTATAAATAAACTTTTGTGGAACAAAATGGTTCTTTATGGAGTCAATGATGCAGATAAAGAACCATTACATTAAATTTAACAGAATGATTATTTATCTTACACAAACCTTTCTCAAAGTTAATAAAAAATTGACTTTTGGATTTTTGAACTGACACTAGGTGGAATGAGCGGCCAAATCATCTAAAAAAAGGTTCTTGTATGACCCCTATTTTGGAACCTTTATTTTTAAGAGAGGTGCTTGACATTAAGGCAGGAAAATTGGGGTGTTTAGTGTGTAGAAAAGCAAAAACGTTGCTACTCTCAGAAAAGGGACCGGGTTTACACCTCACAGAAGAATGGATCAACAGTGATGTTACTAGCTCTGAAGCACAGAGGCTACGAAAGAAACCGAAAGAAACCAGGAACGCCAGATTGCTTAGAGAAGCAGTGGCCCAGCTCGACGTGGAAATACTGAAAATAGGTAAAATCTTCACCATCAGATGGGTTGCCAGAAGCTTTAAAACAGTAAAAGCAGTATGGAAAGATTTCCCCGCACTAGCGCTCCATTTCAAAACAGCCAGTGAGGACACATCACGCAATGATCTTGAGAGGCAAAAATGCAAGGGACTTCTGAAGCACCTTGCCAACTCAGGATTTGTGGAAGATTTGGCTGTCATGAAAGACATCCTGTTTGAACTCAGAGCCTGTCTCTCAAGCTGCAGAAAAGAGAAATGTCACTCATGGATTCAAGTCTCGCCATTCAACAAAATATCAATGTTTTGACGGCCATGAAGACAACTGGTGGGGGGAAATCAACCAAGAAGGCTGAACAGTCCGTCTCATCTGGCCTTTTTAATTGTGTAAATGTTCAAAAGCTCTTGACAAGCGTTTTTGGCCAGGAGAGCAGGAGGACCTGATTTTGCATGGTGAACCAGAAATACACAGCCTTGCAAAAGCGCTTGGAGAAACAACCAGGGAGGCCGTAGAGCAGTTTCGAGACTGGAAACTACAGGGCACTGCACCGGGGAAAACATTGGAAAGACTGTGGATAGCAAGTTGCACGTATCTCCCCACATCAGCTGAGTGCGAACAAGGTTTTTCCGCAGTTAATTACACAAGTAACCAGACGCGCAACAGGTTGCGAGAAGACAGCCTGTCTTCACTCCTGTTTGTTGACCTCAACGGACCTCCGCTGGACAAATTTGACTCAGCTCCATTCGTCAGAAGCTGGATTAAAGCAGGACATCACATCTCTTCTTCCTGGAAACCACGACGGCAACCACAAAAAGTCGAGCCAAGGCATCTTTGGTCTATTTTATCTTAACCCTTGAGCGTTCTCAATATGTAATATAACTGTTCATATCTGTTCTGTTACAGTTAGTAACTGAAGTGTAGACTACATTTGTACAATTATATGAAAAAAGAAGACTGAAATAAATGATAAACTCAAAATACTTCTCTTTGTAAACATCTTTTTCAGGTTTGATTGACAAAAAATGCTAAACTTTGACAAAAAGTTATAATTGTGATTTCATAATATTTTGATATGAATCCAACTAAAACTTGTGAAAAGATATCTTTCAGTTAGTCAAATAGCATATAGTGGAGCTGTCACGGGTGTGGTGCAGGTTGAAGGAGAGGCTGAGTCAAAAGGCTCCAATTCAAACATTTACTAACTCAAACTGATACAGGCAGGCAAACGGGCAAAAAAGCTGTTTTGTTTTTTTTTACATTTATTTATACAAATTAAAAATATATCACAAATCCTCCACAAAACTGCACAAATGTAGAGTAAAAAGATTAATAAACAGAGTAACATTACATTTGTTTAAATAAAAACTTATTCTGTTACACAATTACATTTTGTTGCCTGGGGTATCTGGAGACCCCAATATCATGAGTGTATACCCCTATATGAAGACTGCACAATGGTAAAGGTAAGAGGCTTTTTTTTCAATCTTTACAGTGATTGACTTGTGATGATAAAACAGATTGTTGTACATAAGATGAGTGTGTGTTCTTGTAAGTGCGCCAGATTGGTGCCAATTGTTGTCATGTCATTGTAAAGCACAACTTTGCCTCTCCTTGTTATAAAACAACATGCATCCAAACAAATTTAACCAATGCAACCTCCTATGTCAAGAATCATCAAGAACTTTATTTGCCATTTGTGTTTGCACACATTGGAACTCTTGTGCGGTTGTTACTCAGAGTCAAGTAAATTTAAAAAGACACAATATACATAAAAAAAACATATACACATATACAAACCCATTAAAAATGTTAATTTGCATTTATAAATTGCAAAAGTATATGTCATATTGCATATTGCCCAGGCCCCCAGAGACAAACCTGATATAATAGTATAGTGCAAAGTTACCCTATAAATAAATAAATAAATAAATAAGCTGCACAGGTATAGTACACATAGTATATTTCACAGGCCTGGAGACAGTAGTTCCCTTTCGTTGTCACTCCGAGTTACGTCGGATGACGACGAATGGGGTTTCGCTTAGAAAGCCTATCAGCTTCGAGTATTACAAAACGAGCCAATGGCAAAGAAATGCCATGGGTCTGCGGAATTTGCATAACGTAACTCCGCCCCACCTCGTGGGTATAAAAGGAGGACGCTGGCAACATGCAGTTATGTTTTCGCTTCGGAGCCAAGAGTACCTCTTCACTCCTCAAGCCATCTCTGAATTTGTCAGCTTTTACAAACGAGTTCCTCTGGTGTTGGTGTTTGTGGGCGATTCCAGCGAGAGCGCGCTTCCTGCTGATCTGTGCAGTGATTTTGCCAGAGAGTGCGTGTCTCCCCGGCCGCCTCGACATCAGAGTGTTTCTCTCTCACAAAAAGAGCTTGCACGCGGCACGTCTTTTTAAAGATGCCTCGCCCGTGCACTTCTGGTTGCGGCAGATATGTGTCTGACTCTGATGGGCACGAGCGCTGCCTAGTGTGTTTGGGCATGGATCACGCTAGAGCAGCGCTCGTGGATGAGTCATGTTCTCTCTGTGGGAACATGACCATCGCGTCACTAAGGTCGAGACTCAGTGAACTCGCAAGAGTGAGAGTCCCCTCATCCACACCCCGATCTAATGCTCCCCCGAGGAGTACTACTTCGGCTGGTGGCCAGGGTGACCTGAGGGTAACGGTCTGGAACCAGGCGCCGACTATGTGTCCGCGACCCCAGCCCCCCTCTTCAGTGACGGTGCCCGCTAGTGAGCCTCCGTTTCCCGCGGGACCTTCGGGCGCCCCGCGGGCTTCGGTTGAAGCTACAGAGGAAGACGCCATGTCTGTAGCAGCATCACAAGGTGGGCTTGATTCTTCCGGAAGTGAAGATTCAGCGCAGCTGCCACCTTCCGGTGTGCATACGGCTGTGCCTGAATCGGATCCGGAAATGACGGCCATGCTTTCCCGGGCAGCCGCGAGCATCGGTTTAGAGTGGAGGCCTCCACCCTGTCCCGAGCGCTCGCGGCTGGACGATTGGTTTTTGGGTAAGGCTGCCGACCCCCGTGGTCCACGGCAAACCCCAATACCATTCTTCCCGGATGTGCATGATGAGATCTCGAAGTCCTGGAAGACCCCCCTGTCTTCCCGGGACCGCTCGCTGATCCCATCCGCCTTTCCTCCCCTCGATGAGGCGGCCGCCCGTGGGTACACTGGGCTTCCCTCGGTTGAACGCTCTGTTGCGATGCAACTGTGTCCTCAGAGTGCTTCTTCTCGGGGCGAGCCTAAGCACCCATCCAAGGCCTGTAGATTTTCGTCTACCCTGGTGGCGAAGTCTTACAGAGCGGCGGGACAGGCGGCTACCTCTCTGCATGCTATGGCCACTCTGCAGGTCTACCAGGCCCAGATGCTCAGAAACATGCACGAGGGCAGGGCAGACCCAGGGCTCTTCAATGAGCTGCGTGCCGCAACCGACCTCGCTCTCCGGGCGACGAAGGTAGCCTCACGCTCCCTGGGTCTGGTGATGTCCACCGCGGTGGTCCAGGAGAGACACCTGTGGCTGAACCTGGCCGACATGCGGGATTCCGAGCGGACTCGTCTGCTCGATGCGCCCCTGTCCCAGGCCGGCCTCTTCGGCGGCGCAGTTGAAGATTTTGCCCAACAGTTTTCAACTGCACAGAAGCAGACTGAGGCCATTAAACACATTCTGCCCCGCCGACCCGCTGCTGCCTCGTCGTCGGTCGGGCAGACGCCTCAGCCTGCTTCCCGCCGAGGGCGCCCTCCTAAAGCTCCCGCCCCTCCCGCTAGGCCCAAGCAGCAGCCTCCACCCGGGCCGACGCGCGGAGGAAGCCGCAGGAAGGCGCCCCAGCCCTCTCCAGCCCCGCCCCCCGCCAAGCGCCGGGCCAAGCGGCGCTCCTGAGACGGGCTGCTCAGGGATGATGTTTGTTTCCCAGGAGATGGTAGCAGGGCCACTACTTCCCCCGGTGGAGGGCCGGGGGAGAATCCTTTGTTCTCCACTCCCCGCTGCTCACCCACGGGTGGGCAGCACCCTAATGTGGTTAAAGACAGAAACAAACCTCTCACCCCTGAGCACACAGAGTTCTCGGACGACCCAGAGCGCCGCCCACCAGCCGTGCTCTCCTCGTCCCCCTCTGTCCCAGAGTCGGTTGACACGGCGTGCCGCCCACGGGCCGTTTCGTCCCTGTCCCACTCTGTCGCCAGACCCCTGGCAGAGCAGGCCCCCGTGGAACGCTGGTCCTTCCCTGGCCTCCTCTGTCAGGGCGCGGAGCTTAACTGCGCCCCCACACCGGATCGCTATGCCGTCCACGTCCGGGCCAGTTACTCCGCTTCGCTGCCCCTCCGGGGGGACGCCGGTGGTCCGCATGACCCCGCTGGTACAGTTCCTGGAAGCCTGGCTAGAGCTTCCCTTACTGTCCCGCTGGGTCGCCCGCACCGTCCGGTTCGGCTATGCGATTCAGTTCGCACGGTCTCCTCCCCGATACAGGGGAGTCCGCTCCACTTTGGTCGGTGGCAACGCCCCGATCATGCGAGCAGAGATTGCCACTCTGCTGGCGAAGGGTGCAATCGAGACTGTCCCTCCAGCCGAGATGAGGTCCGGCTTCTACAGCCCTTACTTCATTGTCCCCAAGAAAACCGGTGGGTTACGACCGATCCTGGACCTGCGAGTATTGAATCGCTCCCTTTACAGGATGCCGTTCAAAATGCTCACCGCCAAACGCATTTTCGAGTGTGTGCGGCCCCAGGATTGGTTTGCAGCGATCGACCTGAAGGACGCCTACTTTCATGTCTCCATTCTCCCTCGTCACAGACCGTTCCTCCGGTTTGCTTTCGAGGGACAGGCATATCAGTACGCGGTTCTCCCGTTCGGGCTGGCCCTGTCCCCTCGCGTCTTCACGAAGGTCGTCGAGGCAGCCCTTGTTCCCCTTCGGGTTCACGGGGTTCGCATCCTGAACTATCTCGACGACTGGCTCATTATAGCTCACTCTCGAGACCAGGTTTGCGAACACAGGGACCTTGTGCTCCGGCACTTAGCCCGTCTGGGCCTTCGGGTCAACTGGGAGAAGAGCAAACTTTGCCCCGTGCAGAGGATCTCTTTTCTCGGTATGGACATCGACTCGGTCGCCATGTCCGCGCAGCTTACGAGCGAGCGCGCGCAGTCACTGCTGACTTGTCTGAGACAAATACAGGGCAAGAAAGCGGTTCCACTGAAACATTTTCAGAGGCTCCTGGGGCATATGGCATCTGCAGCCGCGGTCACGCCGCTCGGATTGCTTCATATGAGACCGCTTCAGCTTTGGCTTCGCGACCGAGTCCCGAGGTGGGCATGGCAACAAGGCAAGCTCCGAGTTCCAGTGACTTCGAGCTGCCGTCAGACCTTCACCCCGTGGTTGAACCTCAGTTTTCTCAGGGCTGGTGTCCCCCTGGAACGAGCGTCGAGGCATGTTGTTGTCTCAACAGATGCCTCCACCACGGGCTGGGGCGCCATGTGCAATGGTCATGCTGCCGCGGGCTCCTGGACAGGACCCCAGCGCCTATGGCATGTGAATTGCCTCGAGTTGCTGGCAGTACGCCTTGCTCTGCACCGCTTCCGAGCGCTGCTCATGGGTCAACACGTACTAGTCCGATCAGACAATACCGCCACAGTAGCGTACATCAACCATCAAGGTGGTCTACGCTCCCGCCGTATGTCGCAACTCGCTCGCCACCTCCTCCTATGGAGTCAGAAGCATCTGAGGTCCCTTCGTGCTATTTACATTCCCGGAGCCCTGAACCGTGCTGCCGACGAGCTGTCACGGCTTCAGCCCCTCCCTGGAGAATGGCGACTCCATCCCCAGTCGGTCCAGCTGATTTGGGACCAGTTTGGCGACGCACAGATAGATCTGTTTGCCTCCCGCGACTCATCCCATTGCGCCCAGTTTTATTCTCTGACCGAGGGCACGCTCGGCACGGATGCACTGGCGCACAGCTGGCCGCGGGGCCGCAAGTATGCGTTTCCCCCAGTGAGCCTTCTTGCGCAGCTCCTGCGCAAGGTCAGGGAGGACGAGGAGCAAGTCCTTCTGGTTGCGCCGTACTGGCCCACCCGGACTTGGTTCTCCGAACTAGTGCTCCTCGCGACAGCCCCTCCTTGGCCAATTCCTCTGAGGAAGGACCTCCTTTCTCAGGGACGGGGCATTCTATGGCACCCTCGTCCCGATCTGTGGAACCTCCACGTGTGGCTCCTCGACGGGACGAGACAGGTTTGAGTACCCTACCACCTGCGGTGGTGGCTACCATCACTTCCGCTAGAGCGTCGTCCACGAGACATGCCTACGCGTTGAAGTGGAACCTATTCGTCAATTGGTGCTCTTCTCGCCGAGAAGATCCCCGGAGTTGTTCGATCAGTCTCGTGCTTTCCTTCCTTCAAGATGGGTTGGAGCGAAGGCTGTCTCCCTCCACCCTCAAAGTTTATGTTGCCGCTATCGCCGCTCACCACGACTTAGTGGAAGGTAAGTCCATAGGGAAGCACGACCTGATCGTCAGGTTCCTGAGGGGGGCGAGGAGACTGAATCCTCCTCGCTCTCCTCTCGTTCCCTCTTGGGACCTCTCAGTGGTTCTAAGTGCCCTGCGGAGTGCTCCCTTTGAGCCTTTGCAATCAGTGGAGCTTAAGTTCCTGTCGATGAAGACAGCGCTCCTGATTGCATTGGCCTCTCTCAAGAGGGTCGGGGACCTGCACGCATTCTCCGTTGACGAAGCGTGCCTAGAGTTCGGGCCGGCCGGTTCTCACGTGATCCTGAGACCCCGGCCTGGATATGTGCCCAAGGTTCCTACCACTCCCTTCCGGGACCAGGTGGTGAACCTGCAAGCGCTGCCCTCGGAGGAGGCAGACCCAGCCTTGGCACTGCTCTGTCCAGTACGCGCTCTCCGCGCTTATGTAGACAGGACGCAGTGTTTCAGGACCTCAGACCAGCTCTTTGTCTGTTATGGTGGGAAGCTGAAGGGAAAGGCTCTCTCAAAGCAGAGGTTGTCTCACTGGATCGTGGACACCATTGCTTTGGCTTACCAGCAGCAAGGTCGACCGTGCCCCCTTGGTGTGACCGCCCACTCCACCCGGAGTGTGGCATCCTCCTGGGCGCTGGCGCATGGCGCCTCGCTGGCAGACATCTGCAGAGCTGCAGGCTGGGCGACACCTAACACATTCGCCAGATTCTATAATCTCCGAGTGGAGCCAGTGTCCTCTCGTGTTCTCGCTTCAAACAGCTAGTTCCGGACCCGCTCAGGTGTCTTCGCTTGCTCGCCATTCCACTCCGCGGACTGGATACGTGCGATATTCTGCTCAGGTGAGCTTCTCCGAATGCCCTGAGTTCCTCCAGCACCCCTGATGCTAGCGCCAGTGTCTATTGCCTGGGCGTCGGCTAGGTGCCTCCGTGTGCATGGTCCCTCCCATGAGCTACCCCCACACGTGTATTTCCACTGTAAGCCTCTTTGAGCATGTGTCTTTCCCTCGGCAAGCCACCTTGCCACCCCTGAGGTTGAAATATTCCACCTGCGGCTGGACACCTCAGAGTTTCTCCATATGTTACTATCAGGTCATATGTGTATTTTCAAATGCCCCCCCCACTGGGTTGGTGATAATTGCATATTTCCCCTTAAAAGCTTGGGATATGCTTCCCAGTGTACCTTGGTATTCCTGTGTTAAATAGGTGTCCTTCGTCCTAAGATCTCGAGGGCTCAGATTTTTCGCAGGGCGCTGGAAGACAGCTGTGAAGGTGGCGTGATTTGACTGGTAACCCCATTCGTCGTCATCCGACGTAACTCGGAGTGACAACGAAAGGGAACGTCTCGGTTACGTATGTAACCCTCGTTCCCTGAGTAGGGAACGGAGACGTTACGTCTTCCTGCCACTTCCGCTGTTCGCGGGGATCGCCCGAGTTCAGTCTTGGCTCCTCAGCGATAAAACATAACTGCATGTTGCCAGCGTCCTCCTTTTATACCCACGAGGTGGGGCGGAGTTACGTTATGCAAATTCCGCAGACCCATGGCATTTCTTTGCCATTGGCTCGTTTTGTAATACTCGAAGCTGATAGGCTTTCTAAGCGAAACCCCATTCGTCGTCATCCGACGTAACGTCTCCGTTCCCTACTCAGGGAACGAGGGTTACATACGTAACCGAGACGTTCATTTTGTTGTGGCCAAGAGTCTCACTGTGGCTGGGAAAAAGCTCTTATAAAACCGTGTTCTTTTTGTGATAATGCTATCCGTTCGTCTGTGCCTAAGATTGTATGTAAATATTTTTGTGTGTGAGCAGGGAGTGAGCTGGATGTAATGTGTCCCTGATAATTCTCTCTGCTCTTTTCTGACAATGCTGTGTGTTGATTGTGTCCATGGAGGGGAGTTCTGTTCTAATAATCCTCTCTGCAGTCTTTATGACTCTTTGCAGAGCCTTCCTCTCTGTCTGTGTGGTGTTTCCATACCACACAGTAATGCCTGTGGTGAGGATGCTCTCTATCAGTCCTTTGTAGACCTGGGTGAGAGG
This sequence comes from Meda fulgida, assembly GCA_030578275.1. NCBI lineage: Eukaryota > Metazoa > Chordata > Actinopteri > Cypriniformes > Leuciscidae > Meda > Meda fulgida. The sequence goes on along the minus strand of CM060616.1, from coordinate 28,405,291 downwards.
GCGACAGTGCAGACCAGCTTTTCTAAGCAGCCTGATGAAATACAGTCTCTGCTGGGCTTTTTTCACTGTGGCAGCAGTGTTCTCAGTCCAGTTCAGATCTGATGTTACTTGTAGTCCCAGGAATCTGTATTTATCTCTATTTATGTTACGGAAGCAGGCGGACAACAAGGTCAGTAGTGAAGCACAAGTTTAATTCAACAGCAGAGTAATAGTATAACTCAACGTGCAGAAGTGAGTGAGAGGATATTTTCGTGCAGGAACGGCGAGAGGAGTTTTCCGGAGAAGTTTCACACTCAGTAATGAATAGGCAGACAGGTTGACGGCACACACACGCACCACTTGGCTGTACAGGATGGCTTACGGCTCGCCCACCACTGGAGAGAAGATCTTGGCAGACTAGGAATAACACAGAGAACTGGTGAGTACGCACAGGATAGTTTTGGTTCGTGACACTCGAATAGAGAAGCACTATGAATCCGCTTCGTATAAACGAGCCCGGACAATGAGAGGTGCGTGGTGAGTGCTTATGAAGCAGAGTGGCTGATGAAGTACAGGTGTTCCTTGTTAGAATTCTGGTGAGAGTGATCGCTGAATGATTGTGGTGGAAGAACCTGGCCAATCTGTGACATTACCCCCCTCCCCAGGGCCCGCTCCTGAGGGCCGAGGTCTCCGGCGTCGTGGTGGTCTACCTCGTCCACGAGGTCCAGGGTACTGAGGATGACTGGAATGGAATTCTTCCAAGATCGCAGGATCTAGGATGTCGACTCTTGGGACCCATGATCTCTCCTCTGGTCCATATCCTTCCCAATCGACTAAATATTCCAAACGACCACCACGACGTCGGGACTGCAAGATTTCATGAACGGAGTAGACGGACCCTTCTTCCAGCAGCAAGGGAGGGGGAGGTTCTTCTTCGTGGCCAGGTTCTGTGGAGGGAATAAGAGGTTCGTGAAAGGGTTTGAGTAAAGAGATATGAAATGTGGGATGTATTCTGTATTGCGGTGGTAGCTGGAGTTTGTAGGTGACGGGATTGACTTGTTCTAAGATGGTAAAGGGACCAACAAACCTGGGACTAAGTTTTTTGGAGGGCAGACGCAGACGCATATCGCGAGTGGAGAGCCAAACCTTATCTCCCGGAACATAGACTGGACCCGAAATCCTCCTCCGGTCAGCGATAGTTTTAGATCTGCGAACTGCCCTCTGCAGATGATGGTGTGCCTCGTCCCAAACTCTCTCGCTCTCCCGGAACCAGTAATCCACTGAGGGAACTTCAGATGGTTCACCATCCCAGGGAAATAGGGGAGGTTGGAACCCAAGAACACACTGGAATGGCGTGAGGCCGGTCGTGGGTTGCCGTAGAGAATTTTGGGCATACTCTGCCCAACCCAGAAACTGGTTCCAGGAGTTCTGGTGGCCATTGCAGAAGGTCCTGAGGAACCGCCCCACTTCCTGGATCTTCCTCTCCGTCTGGCCATTGGTCTGAGGGTGGTAGCCAGAGGAGAGGCTGACTGTCACACCTAGGAGCTTGAAAAATGACTTCCATACCCGGGATATGAATTGTGGGCCTCTGTCCGATACTATGTCTTCTGGAATCCCATAATAGCGAAAAACCTGATTGAACAGAAGTTCGGCGGTCTCCAGGGCAGTGGGAAGACCTCTTAGGGGTAATAGTCGGCAGAATTTTGAGAATCGATCTACTATTACGAAGATGCAGGTGTTACCATCCGATGAAGGTAAGTCAGTCATGAAGTCTACTCCTAGGTGTGACCAGGGACGGTTAGGAATTGGCAAGGGATGGAGTTTTCCTGCAGGTAGATGTCGGGGACTTTTGGACATTGCACACTCCTTACAGCCTTGAACGTATCTCTTCACATCCCCTGCCATACCCGGCCACCAGAAGCGTTCGGATAGCAGCGAGAGAGTGTTGTTGACCCCGGGATGCCCAGTGCCCAGGGATGAGTGAATGGTGTGAATGAGATCTACCCGTTGTGCCCTGGGGATGAACTGACGATTAGGTGGGCAGCCCGGCGGAGATCGTGGACTAGGAGTGGCGACGGCTGGAGGATCGGACCATACGATAGGACTGATGATGATATCTTCGGGTATGATGGTGGTGGTTGTCTCGGGAGTTTCTGAAGAATCATGTAATCTGGATAAAGCATCGGCACGGACATTCTTTGGACCAGGACGATAAGTAATCGAGAAGTGGAATCTTGAGAAGAATAATGACCATCTGGCTTGACGGGGACAAAGTCTTTTAGCATCACGGAGGTACTGGAGGTTCTTATGGTCGGTGATAACTTGGAAAGGATGGATGGCACCCTCCAACCAATGTCGCCACTCCTCCAGGGCGAGCTTGATGGCCAGGAGTTCACGATTGCCGATGTCGTAATTCCTTTCTGCCGGATTAAGCTTCCGGGAGAAGTAGGCACATGGATGGAGTAACTTTGGTGTCCCGTGAAGTTGAGAGAGAACAGCTCCAACTCCGGAAGTCGATGCATCCACCTCCACCACGAAAGGGAGCTCAGGATCAGGATGCGTCAGGAGGGGTGCTTGTGTGAAGGCAGATTTGAGGGATCGGAAGGCTTCGGCCGCTTCAGGAGTCCAGAGGAGACTTTTCGGTTTCCCTTTGAGCAAGTTGGTGAGTGGAGTGGTGATGATGCTGTAACCTCGTATGAAACGTCTGTAAAAGTTGGCGAATCCAAGAAATCTCTGAAGTTCCTTAATCGTGGTGGGTTCTGGCCAGGTGGTTACTGCAGTGACCTTCCTCTCATCCATACGGACCCCCTGACGGTCAATGAGGTAACCTAAGAACTGTACTGATGGGAGATGGAAAGAACATTTCTCTGCCTTCAGGAAGAGGTGGTGAGCTCTGAGTGTGCGGAGGACCTCTGCAACGTGGTGACGATGTTCGGCCTCACTCCGGGAGTAGATGAGGATGTCGTCTATATAGACGATCACGAAACGATGCAGAAACTCCCGGAGGACTTCATGAATAAAGTTCTGAAACACGGAAGGGGCGTTGACCAGTCCATAGGGCATGACCAGATATTCATAGTGGCCTGTAGGGGTCACAAAGGCGGTCTTCCATTCATCCCCCTCTCGTATTCTCACCAGATTGTACGCGCTGCGGAGGTCCAGCTTCGTGAAAATGGTAGCAGAGCGGAGTTGTTCGAGAGCCGCAGGGACGAGAGGAAGGGGATATTTGAATTTGATGGTACCTTGTTTTAAAATCCTATAATCGATGCATGGTCGCAGCCCTCCATCCTTTTTGGCAACAAAAAAGAAGCTGGATGCTGCGGGAGATGTAGAATGCCGAATATATCCCTGATTGAGAGCCTCCTGAATATACTCCTCCATGGCCTTGGTCTCTGGCAGTGATAACGGGTAGATCTTACCCCGGGGCAAAGTGGCATTTGGCATAAGGTCAATAGCACAGTCCCATGGCCGATGAGGTGGTAGTTGGGAAGCTCTTTTGGGGCAGAAGATGTCTTGGAAAGAAGAGTAGATGTCAGGAATATTCGTGGATTGTTTCTCGAGTGGACTTTCAACTGACGTGACATAAACTGGAACAGGGTTCGGATTTGGACATGGAAGAACTGGAAAACAATGTGAAAAGCATTTCTTGCCCCACTTTATCACCTCCCCGGAGCCCCAAGAGATGATGGGGTCATGTTTCACCAGCCACGGACGCCCAAGAATGATATCCGCATTGGTTCCCTCCAAAATCAGCAGCTGAATTACTTCCTTATGTAGGGCGCCGATTTGGAGAGTAACGGGTTCACACTTCTGATGTATACGCGGGTGTGCAGAAATGAACTTGGTTATGGGTTGGATCTGGTAAACATTTGACGAGGCTTCGGTACGGAGCTGGAGCTGGCGACAGAGGGTTCCCGAGATGAAATTTCCTCCCGACCCGGAGTCGATGAGAGCGTGAACTGAAACAGAAGATGTCTGGGTGGTTAACTGTACACAAGTAGTGAGAGGATGCATCTTTTCTTCATCTATACAAGAAACACTCACCGCCGTTCGTATGGGACGAATTGGACAGTTCAAACGAACATGACCACTGGCTCCACAATACAAGCATAGACCCCGGGTCAGCCTCCTCTGTCGTTCAGCTGCGGTAAGTTTGCCGGATTCGATTATCATGGGCTCCGGTTCGAGAGGGCTGGCGGTTTCAGATGGGCGGTGGTGTGCAGTAGCATTAGATTGATACTGATAAGATTGTATACGGTCTGAGCATCTGATGGATTGTTGAATAAACCTCTCTAGACCCATATTATCATCCAAGGCGGCCAGTTGCAGACGGAGTTGGGGTGTAAGACCAAGTCGGTAAGTGGTCAGTAAGGATCGCTCATTCCATCCACCGGCTGCAGCTAGAGAGCGGAAACGAATGGCATATTCACGAGTAGACATCTTTCCTTGAGATAAATGATAAAGTTTGCTCACCGGCTGATATTTCTCCATCAGGTTGACCGAATACTTCTTTGAAGTGAGATATGAAGGCTTGTATAGAACTAATGGCTGGACCGGCTTGCTTCCAGATCGTTTCGGCCCATTGGAGAGCTGGACCGGTGAGTAGAGATGTGATGAATGCTATTTTAGATTGATCAGTTGGATATAAAGTGGGTTGCATGGTAAATATGAGAGAGCATTGAAGCAAAAATCCGTTGCACTCCTCCGCCCCGCCAGAGTAGGGCGCTGGTCGGGCCATGGGACTGGAAGACGCGGGGGCCGAAGAAGCGCTCGGGGCGAACGCGGCGGCCGCAGAAGCACTCGGTGGAGGCGCTGGAGGGACGACGGCAGGAGAAGATACTAATACCCTCTTCAATGAATCCACCAGGTCTTGGAAGGGATCAGAGACACTCATGCTGTTGTTGTCTACTTTGGTCCAGGCTAACTGTTACGGAAGCAGGCGGACAACAAGGTCAGTAGTGAAGCACAAGTTTAATTCAACAGCAGAGTAATAGTATAACTCAACGTGCAGAAGTGAGTGAGAGGATATTTTCATGCAGGAACGGCGAGAGGAGTTTTCCGGAGAAGTTTCACACTCAGTAATGAATAGGCAGACAGGTTGACGGCACACACACGCACCACTTGGCTGTACAGGATGGCTTACGGCTCGCCCACCACTGGAGAGAAGATCTTGGCAGACTAGGAATAACACAGAGAACTGGTGAGTACGCACAGGATAGTTTTGGTTCGTGACACTCGAATAGAGAAGCACTATGAATCCGCTTCGTATAAACGAGCCCGGACAATGAGAGGTGCGTGGTGAGTGCTTATGAAGCAGAGTGGCTGATGAAGTACAGGTGTTCCTTGTTAGAATTCTGGTGAGAGTGATCGCTGAATGATTGTGGTGGAAGAACCTGGCCAATCTGTGACAATTTATTTATTTATTTATTCATTTATTTCTGAAAATCACACATCACTCAACAATAGTGAACAGTTTTTGAACAAAAAGTATATTTGTCAAAGCCTTTGCTTGACAGACATGTGTAATTGTTAAATAAAATGTGTAAAGAACAATGAAAAATTTAATTTTATTTACATATAGTCCCAGGCGTTTTTCATAGGAATGCTTAGAATTTTCTAAGCAATGCTTTCTCCTCGTCACTCTCCAGTAATTGTTCCAGAGCTTGTTCCACCGTAAATTGTTTACTGCTTGCCATAAAAGTGCTAAAACAATAAATAATGCTATAATTGTGTGTGTACAGGTCCTTCTCAAAAAATTTGCATATTGTGATAAAGTTCATTATTTTCCATAATGTAATGATAAAAATTAAACTTTCATTTATTTTAGATTCATTGCACACCAACTGAAATATTTCAGGTCTTTTATTGTTTTAATACTGATGATTTTGGCATACAGCTCATGAAAACCCCAAATTCCTGTCTCAAAAAATTAGCATATTTCATCCAACCAATAAAAGAAGTGTTTTTAATACAAAAAAAAAAGTCAAATTTCAAATAATTATGTTCAGTTATGCACTCAATACTTGGGCAGGAATCCTTTTGCAGAAATGACTGCTTCAAAGCGGCGTGGCATGGAGGCAATCAGCCTGTGGCACTGCTGAGGTGTTATGGAGGCCCAGGATGCTTCGAGAGCGGCCTTAAGCTCATCCAGAGTGTTGGGTCTTGCGTCTCTCAACTTTCTCTTCACAATATCCCACAGATTCTCTATGGGGTTCAGGTCAGGAGAGTTGGCAGGCCAATTGAGCACAGTAAAACCATGGTCAGTAAACCATTTACCAGTGGTTTTGGCACTGTGAGCAGGTGCCAGGTTGTGCTGAAAAATGAAATCGTCATCTCCATAAAGCTTTTCAGCAGATGGAAGCATAAAGTGCTCCAAAATCTCCTGATAGCTAGCTGCATTGACCCTGCCCTTGATAAAACACAGTGGACCAACACCAGCAGCTGACATGGCACCCCAGACCATCTGACACTGGACTTCAGGCATTTTGGCATTTCCTTCTCCCCAGTCTTCCTCCAGACTCTGGCACCTTGATTTCCGAATGACATGCAACCACTGAGCAACAGTCCAGTGCTGCTTCTCTGTAGCCCAGGTCAGGCGCTTCTGCCGGTGTTTCTGGTTCAAAAGTGGCTTGACCTGGGGAATGCGGCACCTGTAACCCATTTCCTGCACACGCCTGTGCACGGTGGCTCTGGATGATTCTACTCCAGACTCAGTCCACTGCTTCCGCAGGTCCCCCAAGGTCTGGAATCGGTCCTTCTCCACAATCATCCTCAGGGACCGGTCACCTCTTCTCTTTGTGCAGCGTTTTTTGCCACACTTTTTCCTTCCCACAGACTTCCCACTGAGGTGCCTTGATACAGCACTCTGGGAACAGCCTATTTGTTCAGAAATTTATTTCTGTGTCTTACCCTCTTGCTTGAGGGTGTCAATGATGGCCTTCTGGACAGCAGTCAGGTCGGCAGTCTTACCCATGATTGCGGTTTTGAGTAATGAAACAGGCTGGGAGTTTTTAAAAGCCTCAGGAATCTTTTTCAGGTGTTTAGAGTTAATTAGTTGACTCAGATGATTAGGTTAATAGCTCGTTTAGAGAACCTTTTCATGATATGCTAATGTTTTGAGACAGGAATTTTGGGTTTTCATGAGCTGTATGCCAAAATCATCAGTATTAAAACAATAAAACACCTGAAATATTTCAGTTGGTGTGCAATGAATCTAAAACATATGAAAGTTTAATTTTTATCATTACATTATGGAAAATAATGACCTTAATCACAATATGCTAATTTTTGAGAAGGACCTGTATATATATATATATTATAATTGTTCTGTCTCTCTCTCATATCTCTGTGCGCCATCGCTCCGTAAAGCCTTTTTTATACTCGACGCGTCCGTTCGCTTTCTGTCGTCGTCTGCCACTCTACCAAAATAGAGACACCAGCCACCATAGTCACATGTTTGCCGGGAGCCAGAGCGCCTGACATCAAAGCAAATTTAAAAGTGCTGGCTAATGCTAATCGTAAATTCTCTAAGATCATTATTCATGTCGGCACTAATGATGTTCGACTCCGCCAGTCGGAGATCACCAAAATTAATATTAAAGAGGTGTGTAAACTCGCAAGTACGATGTCAGGCACTGTAATTTTCTCTGGCCCCCTTCCTGTTCGCAGGAGTGATGAGATAGTTAGCAGATTGGCCTCACTCAATGGTTGGTTGTCTAAGTGGTGTCCGTTAAATAATATAGAATTTATAGACAATTGGAAAAGTTTTTGGGGCAAGCCTGACCTGTTGAAAAGAGATGGTGTTCATCCCTCCTGGGATGGTGCTGCTCTTCTCTCTAGTAATATGGCACATAGTCTTAGAGCTAAAACATGACAATCTGGGGCACAGGTCAGGAAGCAGACAGACTGGCTAAACCGACCGTCTGCTAGCGGCCTCGCGTCACCAAGGTCAGATAAATCCCATCACATAGAGCCTCTTTCACCTAGATATCATCATATAGAGACTGTGTCTGTTCCCCGAATTTGGAAATCCAAAAAACGTCAGGTAAAAAATTTAATTGATGTTCAACAAATAAAAAACAGATATAACACAGATGAACAAATGATAAAGCTTGGGTTGCTGAATATTCGATCCCTTACTTCAAAATCGCTCATAGTTAATGATATGATTTCAGATTATAATCTAGATGTGCTGTGTTTGACAGAAACCTGGCTAAAACCAAACGATTACATTACTTTAAATGAGTCAACCCCACAAGATTACTGTTATAAACATGAACCTCGTCTAAAACGCAAAGGGGGAGGTGTTGCTGTAATTTATAGTAATATTTTCAAAACCACTAAGAAATCTATTTTTAAATATACTTCTTTTGAAGTGTTGGTGCTTAATGTAAAAATATATAGTGTAAACGATAAATCACGTTTGAGATTTCTGCTGGCTACTGTATACAGGCCACCAGGGCACCATAAAGATTTTATCAAAGAATTTGCGGACTTTCTATCAGAATTAGTATTGGCTAACGATAAAGTACTAATTGTTGGTGATTTTAATATACATGTAGATAATGAAAAAGATGCATTGGGATTGGCACTTAAAGACATTGTAAACTCAATTGGAGTTAGACAACACGTGTCAGGACCCACTCATTGTCGTAATCATACTCTAGATCTAATATTATCACATGGAATAGATGTTGATGCCGTTGAAATTCTGCAGCAGAGCGATGACATCTCAGACCATTATCTAGTCTCATGTAAATTACATTTAGCCAAGGCTGCAAAGCCGACTCCGTGTTATAAATATGTTAGACCTATAACTTCTGCCACTAAAGATTGCTTTATCAATAATCTTCCTAATAAGTTTCATCATCTCAGCATCCCGGATAGCTTAGAAGAACTCGATATTGCAACAGAAACTTTTAACTCTCTCTTTTCCAGCACTTTAGACGCAGTTGCTCCGTTGCGCTTAAAGAAGATTAAAGAAAATAGTCCAACGCCGTGGTACAACGAGCACACTCAGGCCCTTAAGAGAGCAGCCAGAAAAATGGAGCGCAACTGGAAGAAAACAAAACTAGAGGTATTTAGGATTTCATGGAAAGAGAGCTCGATTGCTTACAGAGAGGCTTTAAAAGCTGCTAGATCTGCTTATTTTTCAACCCTATTAGAAGAAAATAAACATAATCCTAGGTATTTATTTGAAACAGTGGCTAAACTAACGAAAAAGAAAGCTTTAAGCACAGAAGTTTCCAAGCAACACAGCAGTAATGACTTTATGAACTTCTTCACTTATAAGATTGATAATATCAGGGACAAAATTATAACTATGCAACCGTCTACTACAGTATCGCATCAGGGAGTGCATTGTAGTCTCCCTGAGGAAAAATTGTTTTCATTTGTTGCTATAGGAGAGGAAGAATTCTGCAAACTCGTTAATTCATCTAAATCGACAACTTGTGTGTTAGACCCTATACCGACTAAGCTACTGAAAGAGATGCTTCCAGAGATCATAGATCCTCTTCTTAATATCATTAATTCGTCTTTGTCTCTAGGATATGTACCAAAAACCTTTAAGCTGGCTATGATAAAACCGCTTGTTAAAAAAACGCAACTTGATCCTTCAGAATTAGTCAATTACAGGCCGATCTCAAATCTGCCTTTTCTGTCAAAGATATTAGAAAAAGCAGTATCCTCACAACTGTGTTCCTTTCTTGAAAGAAATGATATCTGCGAGGATTTTCAGTCAGGATTTAGACCGCACCATAGTACTGAGACAGCTCTCATTAGAGTTACAAATGATTTACTTTTATCATCCGATCGTGGTTGTATCTCTCTATTAGTGTTACTTGATCTTAGTGCTGCATTTGACACAATTGACCACAACATTCTTTTAAATAGACTGGAAAACTATGTTGGCATTAGTGGAATTGCACTAGCATGGTTTAAATCATACTTATCTGACCGTTATCAGTTTGTAGCAGTAAATGAAGAGATGTCTTATCGATCACAAGTTCAGTATGGCGTACCACAAGGCTCAGTACTAGGACCGCTGCTGTTCACTCTGTACATGCTACCATTAGGACATATCATTAGGAAACATGGAATTAGCTTTCATTGTTATGCCGATGATACTCAGCTGTATATTTCTTCAAAACCTAACGAAACTTACCAATTCACAAAATTAACGGAATGCATAGCTGATATAAAAAATTGGATGACTAGTAATTTCCTACTACTAAACTCTGAAAAAACAGAGATTCTAATTATTAGACAAAAAACTTCCACACGTAATAACCTAGAATACTGTCTAACCCTTGATGGCTGCTCTGTTAAGTCTTCGTCGTCGGTTAGGAACCTGGGTGTGCTCTTTGATAGCAATCTTTCATTTGAAAGTCATGTGTCTAGTATCTGTAAAACCGCATTTTTCCATCTTAAAAATATATCTAAATTACGACATATGCTCTCATTAACAAATGCGGAACAATTAGTTCATGCTTTCATGACAACAAGACTAGATTATTGTAATGCTCTACTGGGTGGTTGCCCTGCACGCTTAATAAATAAACTACAGCTGGTCCAAAACGCAGCCGCTCGAGTTCTTACTAGAACCAGGAAATATGACCATATTAGCCCGGTTCTGTCAACACTGCATTGGCTGCCTATTAAACATCGTATAAATTTTAAAATATTGTTGATTACTTACAAAGCACTAAATGGTTTAGCTCCGCAGTACTTGAGCGAGCTCTTAACGCATTATAGTCCTTCACGTCTATTGCGATCTCAAAATTCGGGCCAGTTGATAATACCTAGAATATCAAAATCGACTGCAGGCGGTAGATCCTTTTCCTATTTAGCACCAAAACTTTGGAACAGTCTTCCTACCATTGTCCGGGAAGCAGACACACTCTGTCAGTTCAAAGCTAGACTAAAAACACATCTCTTTGACCTAGCATACACATAATATATTATAGACTTCTATAATTCAATGTTAGGCTGCATAGATTAGGTCAGCCGGAACTGGAAACACTTCCCTTAAATCCTGATGTACTCGTTACATCATCATAAGAAGAATGGCATCTACGCTAATTTTAGTGTCTTTGTTTATCCCGAGGTTTTCCCGCAGCCGACCGGATCCAGGCCGTATCCAGATCTGACTAGGAGCTTTGCCTGGACCCGATGACAACGCAGTGCTGAAGTGCCAACTAGCCTCTCCCTATGGAGGATCCCTTTCCCACTCTACAGATAAAATGTTGTGATTCCGGTTCGCGTACCCACCCCGAAGTGATACAATAAAACAAAATTCTGTATCAAATTACAGTTACTGTAAATCCGGCCTCTAGTTCATAAACGCCAGAGGAGAACTGGCCCCCGACTGAGCCTGGGTTCTCCCAAGGTTTTTTTTTTCTCCATTAGGTCACCTGATGGAGTTTTAGGACACCAGTAGGTCACTTGATGGAGTTTTTCGGTTCCTTGCCACTGTTGCCTTTGGCTTGTTCAGTTGGGGATATTCAAAATAATTAGCCAAGCATTAATACCATTGATCAGCCCTACCAAACGTGGATGTTTTTTCACTAAGAAACAAACATTGTTATGTTATTTGATTGATATTGTGAAGCTGCTTTGATGCAATTTATATTGTGAAAAGCGCTATATAAATACACCTGACTTGACTCAACGCTGTTTGCGTAATAGTATATAGTACTACCCCTTGCAAGGTTACACTCCTCCGATTTACTAGAATATGTCATGGTAACCTTCCTCTGATTGGGTAAGAAAAATATTCCTCCATCGGCAATTTTTCCATTGGTTGTTGCTCGTGAATCTGCCAAACAACATCGATTTCATTGGCCTTTGACGTAGTGGTATTGCTTAACAAGGAAGTGTGTATACTATCATTAATAATTTTTAAGATAATTACACATTTGTAAAAGTATGCCATTTTGGGCGGTACCGCCCAATCCGTCCCCAGAGGGTTAATAAGACCCAGAATGGTGGTATCATCCGCATACTTGATAATGATGGTATTGTCCTGGGTGGAGACACAATCGTGTGTGTACAGGGTGAATAGTTTAGAACTAAGGCAGCAGCCTTGTGGTGATCCTGTGTTGACGATGAGGTCTGCGGACACCCTCTTTCCCATCCTCACCACCCGTGGTCTTTCAATCAGGAAGTCCAAGATCCAGTTACAGGTGGGAGTCGGGACGCCGAGGTCTGTCAGCTTCTCATTCAGCCTGCCAGGGCGGATGGTGTTAAAAGCCGAACTATAATCTAGAAACAGCATTCTGACATATGTTCCTCTGCTGTCCATGTGTTGCAGGATGTGGTGTAGAGCAATGGCCACTGCGTCATCCACTGAACGGTTAGGATGGTAGGCGAACTGGAGGGGGTCGATTGTGCCCGGGACCATGTGATTGATGTGTGTGAGAACCAATTTTTCTAAGCACTTCATGGCTACTGGCGTGAGTGCCACTGGCCTGAAGTCATTCATGGTAGATGGATTTGACTTTTTTGGAACTGGTACAATAATGGAGGATTTAAAAATACGGGGGACTACTGCTTGATTTAGAGACAGGTTGAAAATGTCTACGTACACATCAGCGAGTTGTTCTGCACAGGCCTTCAAGACTCTGGGAGGGACGCCGCCTGGTCCAGCAGCCTTATGGGGGTTCACTTGCCTCAGAGCTTTCCGGACCTGTGTGGGTGTCACCTGAAAAACAGTATCCGTGGGTTTACAGTGATCTTTTGAAGGGGTGTCTGTGTTCGCTCTGTCGAACCTGGTGTAGAAGGTGTTAAGGCTGTCTGGGAGGGTGACATCCAGGGGGTCTGTGGCTAGTACTTTTTTCTTATAGTTTGTGACTGCTTGGATTACTTGATATATTGATACTGCGCGTGTTGTTACCAAAATAAAAAGTTTCAAGTTTTTTGGAAAAAAAAAAGCCAAAAACCAAACCTTCTTTGCAGCTCTGATGGACTTCTGTAGCTCATACCGGGCTTTCTTGTACTCCCTTTGGTCTCCTGACTTAATGGCTTCCTGCCTTTTCCTGATCTTCTGTTTTATATTTCCATTAAACCAGGGTTTCTGGTTTGGAAACACACGTACAGTTCTGGAAGGTGCACATATGGATGTACACCAACTGATGTAGTCACTCACAGTCTCTGTGTATTAATGTATATCATCTGTAGCCTCTTTAAAGATATTCCAGTCTGTGGCCTCTAAACAACCCTGCAGGCTGGCCTGTGCACTATCAGTCCAGGTGTTAACAGTTTTTATTGTAACTGGCTGTGCCTTAAACCTCTTGATGTATATGGGCTTAAGCCGGATTGCCAGATGGTCAGACTTGCCAAAATGGGGTTTTGGTTCAGCTATAAAGGCTTTTCTAATATTGCTATAGCAATGGTCCAGTATCTTATTTTCTCTAGTTGGAAAAGTCACAAACTGATACAGTTTTGGCAAGTTTTTCTTTAAGTTGCAGTGATTAAAATCTCCCAGAATAATAAAAGCGGCATCAGGATATTTGTTTTCATGCTCATTGATCATGTCATGTAGCTCACTAAGTGCAACCTCTTCTTTTGCGGAAGGGGGAATATACACAACACTCACAATAATGCATTGCAGTTCTCTGGGTAAATAAAGCAGCCGTAGCTTCAAAGTTAGAAACTCCACATTCTCAGAGCAAGATTTAGAAATAAGCTTACAGTCGGTACACCAAGTCTGTTTAACGAGGACGGACGTTCCTCCACCACGAGTCTTGCCGCTATCCACTGCACTCCGATCCTCCCTGAAGGCCGTGTAGCCATCTGGTGTTATCGCTTCGTCAGGTGTCCTTTCCCCCAGCCATGTTTCACAGAAGCACAGCATGGAGCAGTCCTGTAAATCCCTTTGCGTGGAGATCCTAGCCCGGAGCTCATCCATCTTGTTTAACAGAAACTGAACATTAACAAACAATATGACCGGGAGGGCTAACTTTCCACTGCTAACCAAGCGCCGGAGTCGTCGTTCGGCCCCTCCCCGTCTGCTGCGCCTCCGCCTGGGCCTGTTGTTATCTGGGTGTCGGCCTAACGTCTTATCACCGTCTCTCGCTAGCTCAGGATAGGAGCTAAGCGTGCTCGTGTCTATAGGGCGTCGCACACCGAATGAGAAGCGCAGCGCCATGTCTTTAAAATTCAAACACATTATTCTCTATGAGTGTACACACACCGGCGGCGCCATTCGGTGTCTGTCCACGGCGCCCAGCTACGGCTCAGGACCTTGTTCAAAACCCTGCCGCGCCACAGAGCGCCATTTACATGGTTTTATTTTAAATGTACATTTATTTGTCTCAAATCGTCGTTAATGTATATTGACTTCACCCTGTGCCACAATATAAATTTAGTTTTACATTAATTTACAGAAATCAGCAGCGTGAAAGAAAATTGTTGATGTTATCGGATTTTTAGGTGAGATTCTCAATTCATTCAGTTAACGGACGCTCTGAGGTAAAGTGTTCAGACTGTAAACTCAGCAACGATTGTATTTAATTATACAGTACAATCATAACATTGTACATACATTATCTTAATTCAATAATGTCCTTAAATATAACAATATTGCTGGCCATAAACTAAGAAAGTGCGCGTCCGGTGTGCGATACCTCGAGTTGTCCTAGACGCGACGCGGCGTGGCGCTCCGCTTCTCGCTCGGTGTGCGACCCCCTTATGAGTCCGAGAAGACTGCACTCTCTTAGGCATAATAGGGTTGCCCAGTCGTAAATACCATTTACTGACCCTGCTGTTACCGTAGTGTAGCGCAAAAAACAAGAAATAGAGAAATCTACTGCATAGAGAAAATTTAGATTGGTATTGCGCAACAATAGGGAGATGGTGACCCCCCCCCCGAATATTGACGGGTATTTTGCACACTTACAAGTGTCAATGTACATCAAGTCCAATCCTGTGAATTTGAATTATTTGCATGCAGAATGAATGGGGAAATAAAAACAGAGTTTTCTTTTGACTATTTTCAAATAAGCAAGTTCAGACAACGATCAAAACACACTAAAAGAAAACTAATTTCATTATAAAAGCAATTTCTCCCCCTCACATGTTTATAAATGTTTTACACCAAATCACATGAAGGGGTAATACTTCTTCTGTGGCTGATTTAGTTTGTTTGTAAAATATCAGTTGCTGTGAAAATGACACAGCAAACAAATGTAGCTGCTGTTTGTATTGCTTTGGATACATTTCTGCATGCAAAGAAATTCCACATGCACAATCCTCATTCAAATGAGAGAAATACTGATTTGCCTTTGTCTACATTTACATTTCTTAGCATGAACATGATGTCATCAGTTATTGCACCTTAGATACACATTCAGTGCTGATTGACACCTTACTCACTCAATTAAAACATTTTTTATATGAAATATTTTTTAGTGTGGCCACCTATATCACTTTTCACCATGATATTATACCTAGTTTTTGCCATGACTAGTGTAGATTTTGCTCAGATTATTTTAACAAACTACAATGTTAAGCCAGTAGATATGTTTGGCTTTCTTTAAATAAACAAAGCAGCTGCAGTATATGCTGTTGTATCAGAAATAAATGGGTTGATGTTGTTGTGGGATTTTGTAGGATTTGCATGTTTCGTGTCAGCAGCCCAGTGAGGTTGATAAACTGTTCCGTTTAGCTAATGTGAAATGTTGCTGTTTGAGCATAAACAACATCTGCAAAGTAACAATGCTCAAAGTTCAAATCAAAGGGAGATATTTGCTTTTAAAGAAAAGGACTACCGGGTTAGTGACATCATCAACCCTAAAATGTACATGAACCCCGCCCCCACAACACGCAGTCCATGTTGAGAAGAGGAAAAGTTGTTGTATAAGAGTACATTTGTGAGTCGGCTCAAACTTTAGCATCCTTCTTTTCACATGCAATAGAAAGTCACTCTGTGTGCATCTCACAAAAGTTCCTATATGAGAGATTTATAGATTACCATGACAGAATATGCTAATTAAAGAATGTTAACTCCACATCAGCAACATATGTTCATCAACTAACCATTCAGAGACGTCCTGTTGCATTCTAAATGTTGTCACTTCTTCTTGAGTCTCTCCATCTTTGTTTGACTCTGTTTTAACATTAAAGGCAGAACAGTTTCTGTCAGTTTAGTGTGTCTGGCGTGAGGTATCTGCAGCTGCTAACACACACCAGAGCCATAGAGAGAAAGAGTTGCGACACTCCCATAGACCTCCGTTGTAAACAATGGTGGCGCTTTTAAGGCTTTTAAGGCTTTATTTACCGGTCAATAATGCAATCGCTGCTGTCTGTCCCATAGAAGAACATGACAGGAGTGTATGTTTTGGAACTATTGGGGCTTACATTAACCACGTGACAGCCATAGCAGCGACATCAAAGTGTGTCGCAACTCTTTCTCTCTATGGCTCTGACACACACACAAGCTCTTGAAACCCCGCCCTCTGCAGCAACTCATTTGCATTTAAAGGGCCAGGCACAAAATGGTGCGTTTTTGCTAACCCTCAAAAAGTGACAACTTTAACATTCAATATAAAAATATCTGTGGTGTATTTTGTGCTAAAACGTCACACACGTTATTTTACACGTTAAACGTTATTTTACATCTTGTGAAACCAGCTCACTACAGCAGAGATGAAGACTTCTCTCACTGGACTTTTCCTGTTTGTCCTTTATGGACTAACTACAGGTTATAGAGTACACATTTATGTGTCCACTCCAATGGCCTGGAATTATGCTCATACTGTACTAAGTACTATATCTGTCCATCATCACTAATAAGAAGGAACACCAGTTGTGGTGGAAGCAGCAGGAGGAAACTTTTCTGAATCTTGAAATCACATTACTTAAATGCTTTCTGTTTTTTTTTCTACGATTAGTTATAATTACTGTATTCTGAGCGTCCTTTCTTCTGTTAAGACAACTTAAATTGAGGCTTGTACCTATGAATTTGACTTGGGGAGATGCTTTTTAAATACTGTAGATCAAAGTTCACAGACCTGCCCAGCGCAACAGCACAGTATAATTTAGACCTGATAAAATATACTGTCGGTGATAACAGATAAAAGATGGACCAAAGACTGTGAGGAGATGTTCAAAAACAATCTGCTAGAAAAAAGCATCAGTAACAGATTTATTGAAGTCTTTCCCAATAATATTCACTCTGAAGTGATAACAAATATCCATTTCAGTGGTCTTTACATAATAAACGCATCAACAATTAAATGTTGATTTAAAAAAAACGTAAGCCAGCAAAGGTTTGCATATCACTCCTATCATCCAACAGCTACACTGGTTGCCAGTCAAGTCACGCATCACCTACAAGATCCTTCTGCTCACTTACAAATATCTCAATGGACTCTCACCAAAATACCTCAGTGACCTCCTCCATCCCTACACACAGTCACGTTCCCTGCGGTCCTATGATAAGGACCTGCTGCTCATCCCCCGCACCAGGTTGCGGACTTTTGGGGACAGGGCTTTCTGTGCAATTGCTCCTACACTTTGAAATAGTCTACCATTCCACGTCCGCTCTGCCCCATCCCTGCCCATGTTCGAAATGCACCTTAAAACATTTCTTTTCACAAAGTCTTTTGACCCTTAATTCCTCCCCCGGCCCTACATACACACACTTTTGTTAAGCGAACTTGGGTACCATGAAAGGCGCTATATAAGTCCAAGTTATTATTATTATTATTAGTAAATATTTAGAAACAATTTACAAATGATTAAACTTGAGTGTTTTTTTCTTCTGAACAGAGTGCTTGATCCAACGACCACAATTACATTTAAGATAACTTGTTTAAAGTAACCTGCTGTAATTCTTAATTTTGATATATAACTTGTTTCTTGCACTTGATCATAAACATGTACATGCTAATGTTTAGATTAAGAGATCGACAGTGTCATCTACAGTAAGCAAACAAGTAGGCTAAATATTAAACATATTTTCAACAGATGTATCTATTTGTAGCTAAAAGTTCCAGACTGAGAAGAGTAATGTTAATTCGTACATTACATTTGAAACATTTCAAGTTGCATAAATTAACATTACTTGAAGGTACCCTGGTAAAAAAAAAAAAAGAAAAAAAATCTATACCAATATCTATTTAAAATACATTTATTTCATATACTTAGGATACTTCAAATCCATGGAAATATTTATTGACATATCACAATCATAATAAAACTTTATGTGGAGTATTTCATTATTGCACAATGCACATTTCTTAATATAGGCCTAAGATGTGTTTTAATATCATCATTATTAATAAGGATTGTATGATCTCTGTATAATCTTTAAATGCAAGATAAATTTAATAAAAAAAGATTAAAAAAAGATAAAATTGCCCATTCAGTGGGCGGTGATCCAGTAGCTCTGTACGTGTCGTGTTGTTTTTAATTCTTTAAGTGTGTTGAAGTACTCTTTAACTCTTTATATAAAACTAGCTGTGTAAAACTTTATCCTATGGATACAATTACTTTTTACGGACATCACATCCACATTTTACACTGACATCACACATCATGAAGACCTTTGAATGGCTGCTCCTCCATGTCCTCAGACCCCAGGTTCACGATGCACAAGATCCACTGCAGTTTGGATACCAGGAGAATATGGACGTGGAGGATGCCATCCTCTATCTGCTCCACAGGGCCTACTCACATCTGGACAGCTGTGAGAATATCGTTTTTTGATTTCTCCAGTGCCTTCAACACCATCCGGCTGCTCCTGTTGAGAGACAAGCTGACAGAAATGAGGGTGGACCCACTCCTGGTGACATGGATTACGGACTACCTCACAGAGAGACTGGACAGCGGCACTGACTGGAGCACTACAGGGGAATGTAATCCAATTCATGTCAAAACATTTATTAAAGCCTTGTATCTTCCGCCCCCTGGTGAGTGTCAGATCTTCTTACATGTCTGAGCTAATTTTTAGTCACTCCTCCCTTTCCTAAAAGACTGGAAGCAACACAGACTTTATATAAATGACAAAACTAAATAAATTAACAAAACTTTTGTTAAACTTATGTAATTATATTTAATGTGCATTTTTTTTATGTTTTTTCTATAATAACACCATCCGTTCAACTTCAACGACTTCACGACTTCAACGTTTCATTAAGACAAAATGTGCAGTTTAAATGACAGTCAAAGACACAATCCAATGCAAATCTCATAAATCTACTAATCCATGCAAAATAACCACAATCAACATTACATCGTATCGAAGGTAAAACAAAAACAAAGCATGAACAAAGAATGTGAACTTGGAAAATTCTTGTAAAACATGGAAATATGCAGGATATTCCCATGAACAAACAGGTGTGCAACTAACCATAGCGACTAACCCTTAATACCAAAAGACATAGTGACCTCTGGTGTTAACTTTGCTGTGATGGATGCCAAACAAGGAGAAAAGTATGAAGGGCAGAAACTGCACAATAAAGAATTTCAGATAAAAGCCAGCAAGAGCCAGAAATTGTTAGGCTTATGGGTTTAAGAACTCTCTAATTCTCAGGTTCATCCATCTTTGGACAACTTAAGACTTATATTACATACAGAGAAGTTCAGAGGTTGTTGTAACACATTTTGTTGTAGTACCTGTATCTGCACCTTGCTCATTCAGTTGCAACAAATATAAAATTCATATTCATTCAGTTGCAACATTTGTTCTTAAGGTCGTAAGCTCTCCATAAAGTAATGCATTGTTGCATAATATGATGTTTATCCTCATTGATTCAATAGTATCCTTCAAATACATGAGCAGAAGTTTAATTTCTTTTCAGATGAGACCACTTGGCAAGTTTACTTGAGTTTATTGAACACAATTTATTTTTGGCGGTATGGTTCCTTATGGGGGTTCTTGCTCCATAATTAATGACATACCTAGCTTTAGCATTAACCCCCCTATGGAACCATCGGCTTGAGCAATATACAGATGATTAAGACAGTTAGTAATGTCTTTAAGCCGTGGTTTAACATGTAGATGTATCAGTTAAGTACGGGACGTCTATGCTGTAGCTTGCTATGAGGAAGGGTGTGTCTCATGATGACGTCTGTGACTCTAGGATTTGGAGGCCTTGATGATCTGAAACAAAGAAGACAACAGCAAAAAGGTGCACAGAAAAATGCTTGATACTTATTGTGGTCAGTATCAAGACGAACTACTCTACCCTGAGGTGGCTAATAGCCTGAGGGCTAACACATATGTGTCTAGAAAAACAAGCGGCAGCATAAACATTTCCATTCTTTTCTAGAATGATGTTCTGCCACTTAGCTCTCCACTTATAATCCATTCATATGAATGAGCGGCAGCTTGAGAAATGCTCTCATCATGAGAGGAAGCCTAAGCTATTAACATAGTTTACAACTATAGTGAGCGGTGGCACACCTCGTTTTATCTTAAATACGAAAAAATGAAAGACATCACATACTCACAAATGAAGCCCATATAACTGGTGCTTCTCTCTATCTTTCTAGCCACCTAGCAGGGGAACTTCAGGGCCCTAATAACCAAACTGACCTTACCTTATAACAATGACATGATCCCATTTCTCTATAAAGGGAATGAAGGTCTGTAGAGAGATACATTTTAGTGTTAGTTGCACACAAAAATTGCTCTTAAAGATGACCAACTCAGCTCACCTGCGGCTTGCAAAGTGAAGACACACCAGACAGTTCTTTATGAACACAGGGTCCTTCCACTAGCGATCTCTCCCCTAACGCGGTGCCACGGCAGCTGCAGCCTGCTCGCAGCACGATCCATGACATCCACCAGCTCAGCATGCACCCGGCAGAGTGGCTGAGAGGGTTCAGAATCTACCTGATTATCACTACCCTCATCAGCCATCTCCTGCTAATCCTGAAGAGCACTCGCTGCTGGACTAGGAGGAGGAGGAGGAGAGTAATCCCCCCCCTGCAGCTCACCTTCGTCAGCCGCCGAATCGTCTGAGAGGGTTATTCCCCTCTCAAGGCGATCGGTGAGCTCCATCTGGCAGCCCCATGATGCATGTCGCCGCTCTGCCTCAGCACGAGTGGGACCTGAACCATGAGGTCCAGACGCTGAACCCTCTTCACTTGAGAAGAGGGCCAGAAGAGAGTGGAGCGTTCTCAAGGGAAAACGCTCACAGTTTGCACAGACAGCTCCTTCGAGAACTGCCTGTGCGTGCTCTTCCCCCAGACAAAAAACGCACAGTTCGTGTGTATCACCCGGCGTCAAGTATCTTTGGCACGGGTTTGCACACTTCTGGAAGCATTCCTTAGCCTTCTCAGTGCATTTTATTTTTTTAATCTCTGAGCGATTATAGACAGAACAGACACAACGAAAAGGTGAATGGCAATGTTTACAAGGCACCCTTATAAACTTCCGGGCTGCACGTTGTCGTTGATGATGTCATGGGCTGGTGCCTGTCAATAGGATTGCCGTGATTCGATAGTAGTTTCAGACACCTGTCATGCCTGAGGCGTTCCCCAATGCGTCAATCGATGTAATGCGAGTTCCCTTTCGAACGGGAACGGAGAAGTTTTTCCTTTGAGTTTTCCGTGTGTGGCAAAGCGAGGAAGGAGGGCGGGACACCCTCCTTTAGGAGAAGGTGTACGCTCAATAGTTTCAACAACAGTCGACTACGCCACCCCAGAATACTGTGGACTAACCGCCCTAAGGGCACACAGGTTCGTTATCTAAAACGTTGGTGAAGAGATGTGGGGCACACATAGGAAAAATGGAAACTTTTATTTCCCTTCTGCATTTATATGATAAATAGTTAAAACTGTCACAATACTCTTAAGATCAAACTTACAGTAACGTGCACAATCTGTATCAGACACACAACAACAAACCCATATTTCAATTTAGCACATTGGACCGGAGCGGCGGGACCTGGGGGTACAGGCTAGCTGCCAAATTAATAGGAGCCCATAACCCTATACACGCACCCACTCACACGTGAAGATTGAATACAAGAAGACACACGGCATAGGTGTAATCACCTCACACACGATGGCAGCTAGCCACCCCTCTCCAGAAACCTCCAGCTCCTGCAAATGAAAATCACACAAAAACACAAATCAACCAAATTAAAAGACACAATATAGACTCATCACGCACACAGAAAACATACCAATCACATTTCTTCTAAAAGAGAACAAATTAAGAGCACACGGTTCAGACTATCAACAGTGATAGACTACGATGCCCAGAGTGAACTGTGAACTATAACAGAAAATAACAAACATTCATAGACATCCTCTCTATACACAGATGCACCATCACAGGATCAAGCAGGTGGCCGCGGGTGAAGACAGACCAACCAGCAAGGACGTGTGCACAGTTACTATGAGATTAACCGTAGAGGCAAAACAGCAACGTAGTCCTCAGACGCTCCCCTTAATATTGACACTCAATCCCATTAGGTAGGCAGGAAGAGCCCTCAGATCTGCAGATAACCCTGCCGAGCATAACAACAATATGTTAAGGAGAGTAACATTACTAACGTCCACAGATGTAATTATACATACCGCGAGAAGGACAATGTAAACAACCCATTCATGGTCACGCACCATGCGGGGATACAGCCGCTCAGTCCGAAACATGTCACTGTAAATGACAGGCTATGAATATTTTCGCTGAAGCAGCAAAACACAGTCAACACTTGTCTATAACACGGCTGAACAAAATACCTGAAATAAGTCGGCCGCGAGCGCAGCAGACAGGGAGACCAGACCACAGGTCAACCCTTCGGCTTCAACAGATGAAGTGACATCACCACACTGCCAAGACGCATATCCGGTCGCCAAAACCCTCTTCCTTTATACGCCACACAAGGACAGCCAATAAACCAGGCGTATGCGCCCGGTTTCCCAATGGGTGGAATTATTCCACCCTGCCACACGTGCACAGACGACACCATTGTCAAAACGATCCCCATTCACACGGATCCGCGATAACAACTATATACATATAGGCCTACGCATGTGCATGACGTCATTATTTTCAAAGATTCGCGTTTTTGTTGTTTACACAGAGACCGTTTTCAAAAACTTGCACTTTTGAAAAATGTTATTTTATTTGCAGTTTATTACATAAGGCTGTGTGGCTGTAAGCCATTTGTAGATCTGTTTCTGCTCATCTCATCTCTTTTTTTCTCTTCTTGTGTTCATCTTTCTTTCAGTGATTCTGCTTGTTAACAGCAGGTGTTATAGGTGTGGAGGCATGCCAAGCCTGGATACGCCATGCCAGGGTTTTTTCCCCCCGTTGCCTGGCCAGACAAAATGTGGCCTGTGATGTGGATGAAGTCCTGTGGCCTGACCCAGTACGGAGACATGATGCTGTGGCTGAGTAATGCACTTATTTGTATATTTTTGTACTTTATTTTTACATGGGCTTACTTGGCAAACGGATAAGATTTCTGTTTGTTGTTGATTTCAGTTTTTTTTTTTTTTGCAATATGCATTTAGCCTACAGTGAACAATAAACATTTATTTCTCCAGCTTCATGTCCTGAGCATTGTGTTTTCTATTTTTCTATGTAGTGTTTAGTGACTGTTCAGTAGTGTTTTTAATTTTGATTGACTCGGGCACGATTTGACAACATAGTTCAGTTTTCAGCCCAGATTGAACTGTTTTGAGGTGAAAATTTGGTTTTGCAAGAAGAGTCTGAGGTTTTGTGAATGTAGCTTGAAAATTGGGTTTTGTGTTCACAGTTTAGAGAAAAGGAGAGCAGCTTTCAAGAAATGTGTCTTAGCAATCGAGAAAAACTGTAAGGACATTCTGACTGGAGAACAGGTATATCTTCAAGTATCTACTCCAGACTGTACCTACTGTATGTGTCACATAATTCTGTATCATTACAGTATTACTGTACTAACTGTACTATGCAAAACTGGGTAGTGCTTTGAAGTATATGTAAACTTATACTTAAAAGTAATACCATTACGATGTTACAGTACTGTGTACAGTTTGAAAGTACAGTATGTGAAAAAGAACCTAACCAATGACATCTTGTGGTGGCATTTTCTACAGAATGGTTGGATGACCTCCTCAAGGTGGAAGGGAACGCCGAACTACCACATTAGTTCATCTACGTGGATGAGGCAGGCTTCAATCGGGCCAAAACCAGGCGTCGGGGCCGTAACGTAGCCGGACAAAGGGCTGTTGTTTATACCTGCCCCCTTACAGCCCCTTTCTAAATGCAATCGAGGAATTATTTTCAGCGTGGCGGTGGAAAGTATATGATCGGCAACCACACACGCCTTTGTTTGTTTGTTTTGTTGCTAAATTTGATGATTTGTGATTCTAGTTTTCTTTATTTCTGTAAGAATGTTTGTTTTTTGTAAAAACTCGATGATAATAAAAATAGAAACACAAAGACTGCAGTGTTGGGTAACACTTTACGGTAAGGGTACATGAATTTTATGAATTCATGTATAAATTCATGCATGAATTATGGATTCATTCATGCATTAATATCTCATGAATCATCAGGAACTAACACAAGTTCAACGTTTTTCATTCATGACTTCATGGATAAACAGCACCTTAATTAAAACATTAACTAAGATGAGCACATCATCATGAATTATGATTTATTACGCATGATCATGATGTTCTCTTTGTTCACAGTTATGCTACCATTAATAGCACATTGTTCATCAGTGTTTCAAAGGACCTAGTCACCACTTTAGTTTAGGGGCCACACACATGATGAAGTCAATGATAGATAATGCTTAGTTAATGATGACTACTGTATTTGGATGTCAACAGAATTTGTGTGCTATGAGCTGTGATTGGTCTATTTTGTGGTCTGTCCAATACATTAGTCATCATTAACTAAGCATTATCTATCAGTGACTTCATCGTGTGTGGCCCCTCAACTAAAGTGGTCACTAGGTCACTGACCTAGACAAAGAACAAAGAAAACATAATGATCATGCGCAATAAATCATATTTCATGATGATGTGCTCATGTTTTCTTTGTTCTTAATTCATGTACCCTTACCGTAAAGTGTTATTACCCAGTGTTTTTATATAAAGCCCATCAGTGGTGATATGAAAGAGTAATTCAAATGGTACTTGTGTGTATGGTTTTGTTGCAAGAATTTCATTTTTAGAAAGGAGTGTTAAGTTTTGATTGTAGTGTTTTATTTTGGCATAGATGGGAGTTGTTAATCTCCAAGTGCTATGTCTGATTGGCTTGTGTGTAGAGTTTTGACATAATGAGCCAAATTCTGCAAAAAGTGTGTAAGCAATAGGCAAAAACTGTAATAAATGCTGAAGAAGTATTGTTAATGCTTAGTTCATGTTATAGTATAAACTAAAGTTAACAAATGAACCTTATTGTGAAGTTTTACCGTCTATAGTTAATTTTCCACAATTAGTTCATTATTTGGTACTCGGGTTAGGTACAGTTGAAACATTCATCTGTAATGCTCTAAAAACCACTTCATCTGTACAACTGTAAAAAAAAACATTTACTGTCTCAGTGAATTACTTCTTAAATACTCTTAAATACTCAATCAAATATTAAGTTAATATGTGTTGGCAGTTATGGCCTCTATCAGTGCAGATGTGATGCACACGCAAGTTATTTAATGTGTTATTTAATGTAGTGTACTCTGTCTACCCTATAATGTGCACAATTTTCTTTGATAATTGTACAGTCAAAAACAATTATGTTGCACATTACTCTGGGATTTATTTATTTGTCGGTTTGTTTGTTTGTTTGAAGAGTTCAGATGCAAAAGCCTGTAAGTGCCATCTGACATTTTCTTCTAGAATGATCATTTTTATCAAGCTCGTATATTTAAGTTCAGTAATTTCACTTAACTAACAATTAATGGGTCATTTTCATTGCCATTTAAGTGAAATTACTGAACTTAAATATACGAGCTTGATAAAAATGATCATTCTAGAAGAAAATTTCAGATGGCACTTAGAGGCTTTTGCATCTGAACTCTTCATTTATTTATTTATTGCGTGTGTGTGAGTGTGTGTGTTAAAATGGCATGTAAATCATTATGCAGAAATAATGCAAAAATATTGTGCAAGAGTGACTTATAATAACAATGATGCACACTCTTCAAAACAAAGGAATGCTGGATCTGTATACTGTGCCAATTCCAAGAAGTAACATAAGTCTGTGGTTTTGTCACTCAAAACACATACTAAACCCACTGCAGTGTTCCTACCACAGCAAGGTGCAAAGATTTGTGCTTTGCAATCCTCCCATCGAGACAAATGAACACAGTAAAGGTTGGATGCTGGATGTTGAATAATGGATTCTCAAGTGAATGTCAGCCCTGTCTTCTGGTATTTTTTTTTGCATCTTTTTTAAATAATGTTTCACTTGAATTAAACCTATAAAAACTTCAGGTGTGTTGTGACTGAATATTTACATTCTCTTGTCAGTTCATAGTCCTTGTATATATATATTTTTTTGCATTTTTTCAAATCAATTTGCAAACTTCAGACTCAATGTAAATCTTTACTTTCCCCATACTTTATGGACTTCATATGACATGTCTTATTATACTGCAACCAGTTAGTTATGTTGTGCCATGAATGTTCATTAAATTGCCATGAAGGCAGCTATTTTTGCTGCCTAGTTAGTCAAGGGCTTAAACAGAAATACATGTACATGTTTGGGGGCACCTATTAAACAAAACTCGATTCAGGATACCTTGCCAGTCTTCGGGTGGTCTAGCTTGTCTTCCAGCCTAATCATTATTCCAATAGATCCTATAGGCTCTCAATCTTTTGATGCACTTGTACAGTGTTTAGCTGAGATTAAGGCCTGGTTGGCAAGCAATTTTCTTCTTAAAAAATACAGAGTGTGTTGTCTTTGGACCCTCTTCTTCCTCTAAGGAAATTAGGTTGGACTCTATGTCGATAAATGTTTCAGATCATGTCAAGAATTTGGGCGTTATCGTGGATTCGGCTTTGGTTTTAGATAAACAGGTCACTTGTTAAGGCTGGTTTTTATCAACTCAGAACTATTTCTAAGCTGAAACCAATTCTCTCTTTTAAGGACCTGGAGATGGCTATTCATGGATTCGTATCATGCATTGATTACTGTAAATCTTAAATCTCACATGGTCAATTATCTCGTCTACAATTAGTACAAAATGCTGCTGCCAGACTTATGACTCGTACAAAGAGGAGAGAGAGATAATTAGTCTTGTTTTGGGTTGCTTTACACTGCTGCCGGTAAAATTCAGAATTGAGTTTTACCGTCACCGTCCCGTATTCAGGACACTTAAGTTTACTTCAATAGTTTACTACTAAATCCTAATCTAATCATGGCAAACTATATATTGTTGGAAAGGGCTAAGACTCCTAAATAGATATGTTAGCACTGTTTTTTGTTACAAATTATGTAGGAACAGTAATAGATGAATTTATGACAAGAGTGCACCTCAAAAAATCTACATCATAACAGGAGTTCTGACCTTTGTCTCAAAAAGTCGACACACACACTTTTAATAATTGAAACTTTGGTTTTCATGCTAAAAGTTCACAATAAAACATATAATCTAGTATTTGTCAATAAAAATATATAAAATAATATTGCCCTCTAAAAAGTATATTATATATATTATCCTCTAAAAGATAATATTGTCTTTTTTATCACCTTTTTTTATTACATCACATATTTTAGTAGTTGTCATAAATTAGGTATCATTTGAAAGCTTACGAACTCAGAATTCATCCTGTGAAAACCGTTTTGAAATTGGATGTTGCGTTACCATAGAAACGGTACTCTAAATTATTATCAGGCTCCGCCCTTTTGGGCATCATCATGTGTCATAATTTATGATCAAAAACTTTTCTAATCTTGACAAAACACATATTGTCAGAAAGGTCTGAGTCTCAAGGTTCCATATTTTGTGACAGAAGTGATATTTGGACAGAAATGTATTAATTTGTTATGGCAGAATGGATACAATTAAATTCAATGGAATCCAATGTCACCCGGTGGCTATTTTTGGTATTACGCATAAACAAAATCTCATGGGAACTTCAATTTTTGTGATATGAACTTCAAATTTGGAACACAACTTGGTTAGATCTATGGCTTTGATTTTATAGTCATTTTAGAGTAAAAAATATTTTATAAAATATATATTTTATGTAAAAGAAAAAATATGAACTACAGTATATTTGAATTACTGTAAATTTAAACTTCCATAACTTTTTTCATACTTTAATTTTTTGAAGTGCTTTCACTTAAGCAATAATCTGCTGAGTGTTTTCTTTAAAACAAGCCCAAACTTAGGTCTATATTCCAAAGCATTCTTGAATTGCAACCATTTTAATGTTCATTATCAAAAAGTGGGTGACAGCAAAGGGGTTAAAGTTTTGTTGATGGTTTTTAAAGTGTTGCATGATATTGCCCAAAAATATATTGTTGATCTTTTGATACCTTATCAAAACACCCGAAATATGAGACCTTCTAGTCAGATGATACATGTTCCTAAAACTATAGGTTAAAATCAAAGGGTGATAGGGCTTTCTCTGTGGCAGCCCCACACTTATGAAACCCTCTTCCAATGCATATTAAATCTTCCCCATCTGTGGATGCTTTTAAGTCTAGTTTGAAGTCGTATCTTTTTAGTATGGCTTTTAGAACTGATTGAGTGAACAGGTTTAAATTGTGTGTGTGTGTGACTGTATGTAATGGTTTTTGTTGTATTGCTGGCAAGCACTTTGGTCACTGGCAGTTGTTTAAAATGTGCAATAGAAATACAATTTTTATTGCATTATCAATCAGCTGAAAAAGACCCCAAATCCCTTTAAAACAAGCCAAAAGACTAGCCTAACAACATTCTCAGAAATTTGACTAGAACGTTCTGGCAAAGTTCTCTCAAAGTTATGAACAAACGTTCTTCCAGTAAGATTGTTTGATAATAGAAGTTATCTGTCTTTATTAACATTATCTGACATTTAATAACATACTAATTTCTTTAATAACATAAACATTTTTCTGAAACATTTTGGATGCCATTTAATGTCTTTTAAACGTTACTACTTTTTTTTTAGATGGTTCAGAGAACATTCAAAAGTAACTTTCCCATAATTCTTGCTAAAAAATACTAAAATATAGAAAATTCTCTTAATGTTTTCTCTAAAGCTGACACCAATAAAAAATAAATAAAAAAAACATAAAAAACTGGACCTTTTAAATGTACTGAGAACATTCAGACGTAACATTTTCATAACTTACGTTAGCAAAACATTCTTAGAACATATTTTTAATAGCAAGGTAAGACCGGAAAACAGCGTGAACTGGTTAAAGATGTAACTGGGGGAAAAAAAACAAGTATTTCATGTGAGGTTTATTTTCCATGATGAAGTGATGCTGCGGTTGTGTTCATTTGAATGTGTTTTGAATTAATTCACATGATAACTAGGTACTGGAGGATCAGTGGATATTAGCAAAGGAAACTCAGAAAGGTTTGTGCACTCCATGTAAGAAGCACTAGAAATTATTCAGAGACATTCCTCTCCAAGCAATTCATCAAAGAAGAAATGGAAAACCTTCTGTTTTTTCTTCTGCTTATCCATGGTGGATCCTCAACAATCCCAAGAGTGCATATCCTTGTGAGCGAATCCAAAAATTGGACTGATGCACAGTCTTATTGCAGGCAGAATTACATAGACCTTTCCACCATCTCAAGTACTGAAGAATACAAAATACTTACAAAACTAATGACGTGGGGAAAGCATGCTTGGATCGGGATGTACAGGGACAGTACAAACAGGTCCCAGTTGATATGGTCTGATGGGACCAAACAAATAAACTCTATCTATTATTGGAAGATAGGTCAACCTGATGATAAAGACGGTGCTCAAAGCTGTGTAGAAATTGATGAAAAAGGATGGACTGATTACAATTGTGAGAATAAGCTGCAATTCATTTGCTATTCAATTATTTTGGAGAGAGACCATAAGACATGGGAGGAAGCAATGGAGTACTGCAGAGATCATTACACTGAATTGGCAAGTCTAACCTCTGAGCAACTGGAACAGGCTGATAGTAATCTAAGTGGAGAAACAAGTGTCTGGGTGGGTCTGCGCTTTGTCGCTGGACATTGGTACTGGTTGAACACAGAGCCTGTTGGGAACGACGTGTCACTGCCATGGTGCCCAGCTGTTCCTTATGGTTGTGGAGCCCGCAATATAGTGACCTCGCAGTGGGAGAACAGAGACTGCAACGATAAGCTCAGCTTCCTCTGTTCCTAGATTTGAGAATGAGTGTCAAAGGTACACGTACCATTTTTTTTTAAATGAATGTATTAATGATAATGAGTATTTGTAATATGTACACACTGATAAAAATGATTTTGAGGTGAAGTAAATACTACAGAAAAAAACAATGTAATTTACATGAAAAAGTTTAAGGCTAATTAAAAAAAATGAAGTAAATTCTATATACGTATGCAGTACAAGCGTGTAGAAATGAAAGCGTAAATATCAACATAAATATATATAAAATTAAGTACAATTACTCAACTTTTATGATACTTGTGTTCCCATCATGTACTGGGCCTTGAATAATTAATAAGGTTGATTTTCCACTGTTTTCCAGCTGTATTCACTCTTTTTTATCATTTCTTTTGATGTTCGGATTAGTAACTTGCCATTTTGTGACATTTGGAGTTATTTTTCTACTCAAAATGACACATTCAAACCCAAAAACGATCCATCAAATGCTACCGTCATTGTGTATTGTCTACAAAGTATTGAGGTCTCTGCGTTCACATAATGCTTAACATATGTTATGTAGATATCTATAGTATTTATAACTTATGAGTTTATAAGTAGAGCATATAACTGTGGTTAAATTCAATGTTATGTTGTTTGAGTGAAAGGCAGGGCAAAGGAAATTTCAACTATTTAAACTTTTACTAGCAAAGTTAAAATTACTTATTTTCTGTGTTACTTTCACTGAACTTCGTTAAGTAGAGTTCACTTAATCTCAAATGTGAAATTTACTTAAAAAAAATATGCGTGCAAAAACTTGCCAAATAGAAATTAAGTAAATTTACTAATTGTTTTTTTTTCAGTGCATTTAAATGCAATAAATCAAATTATAAGTGCAATAAATTGAATATTATTCTCTTTCATCTAAGGATTTAAAAAATTATGTGCTAAGTAAACTTGACCCTAAATAGGATTTTACCTTCTTTCCAAATGTTTTGCAAGAATGAATGTTATTTCTTAAAGAAACAGTGTGAATTGACACGAGTAAATACGGATCTAATACTCTCTTTCTTCTTTGTACAGTAGTGGCCAAAAGTGATTTCCGGCTTAGCAAAACTGACATCTTTACCCGATGGTTTATGCTTTTCCCTGTGAGTTTTTTGTTTTTCTATGCACTTTTTTTTGCATAGTAAAATAAAACCTGTAAGTTTGACTTTTCTTATTTTTTTGCCAAATAATTTTGTCATATAAATACCTTAACCAATGTAATTTTTTTTCTTCATTCATATTTTAAGTATTTGAAAAATAAAAAAATGTTTTCCTCATATTTTGATGGTTTAATCAAACTTTTATCATTAAAAACAAATTTCACCTCTGGACATCACTTTTAGCCAATACTGTATTTTAGTGTAAAAGGAGTTATGAATGCTTCAGATATTTTTCTTTTCTTTTACAGATTCCTAGGACTCTCCTGCATCCAAAAGATTCAGAATGTTTCTGTTGCAACACATTTTTATCTTCTTACTGTAGAATTGATGTAATAACCTTTTGTTTGCCAAGACTGGTTAGAGAAATATTTAAAATCTGTATATGTACCATAACTGTCCTGTGAAAAAATCGACAATATGAATATTCAAATAAACAGAAGTGAAATATATAAATTAACACATTTTATTTTTTATTTACATTTTAAAATTGAAATAATTTTGATAACTTTTTCAAGAAAATACTATTTCAGTCTTTATACTTCAAATATTTCATGTTTTATATTTCACTTTATATTTCATGTTTTATTCAATGTGTTACTTGCCATTTATTTGTTAACTGTGAAATTTACTAACATTTTCAGATTTTTTTCCAATGCACCATTGCCAGTTTAGTACTGCAGGTGGAGAATTTGTAGTTTCCTGACAATGCTCTGTTTTTATGGAGGAAGCAGACCAGTGCCACGGTCTGGTGTGGTAAGGAGAGCGGACGACAATGGAGAATGTCTTGGAACAAATATTTAAAAGGACACAAGGTAACCCCGAGTGTTTTTCTCTACCAAGCTCCCCCTAGCTCCCCCTGGTGTCTGGTAGTAAATGCTTTCAAACACACTGTTGTAAAAACGAACTGTTGTTCCTCCCCCCTCGCCACGAGCAACCCAGCTAATCAGCTGTCATATTATGGATCAATACAATACAGAATGCGATCGGTGAGCCAACGGCTTCTACAAATAAAAATTTGTAAAAATTTGCCAAATAAAATCAAAGTAACACCTGGATGCAACGTGCAAGCTAAATTACACACATAGAAGGGCAGCATCCATCTAGCTAGATCAAGCCAAAATCTCCGCTAGCCATAGACCTAGTAGCATACACCAGTGTCTTGATTTGAAGAATTTGATACCTATTTATTTGCGAACTAAGTTACACAAATAAAACCGACAGAGGAACGGCCAAACAATGCAGAAATCAAATGTGTTTGCTAATGACAATGCTAACATCAAAGTTATAGTCTCTAGCGTACTAGTAAGCCCGTTACAGACAGCGATCATAATAAAAACCTTTACAGACAATAGCAAACATCCTGAGGTCACAATTACTTGAAATTTAAATATTAAACACAGTTTATTCCAAAGATACTTACAAGTGCAACAGCAAGAAGGCGAGGTCAGCATCTGTTTAGCAGGCTTCTGTTTCTCTCAGTTCTCGCCATTCTGAAAAAGCCGGTCCGATATTTACTCGAGTCTGACTTCTTGCTCGGTCAGTCTCCCGTTTCCTCTTTCGTTGGTCCTCCGACAAAGATTTCCTTGCTTTCTGCTTCTTTTTTACAGGCTCAGCCATAACTCAATCTATCGTTGCCCTTTGCTTATAGCTAGCCGGTGCTTGAATGGGGGCGTGTACGTGTGCAGTGCCGTACAGCAATTTGTTACATCGCGAGACCTGATATCACACGATACGTCCTGACAGTGGCCCGCCGGCCCAAAGTTGCAAGTAAGATTTTTTCCGCTCTTGGGCACCAGGGGGGTGCGAAACCACCACCATTCAACCCGAAATAAGTAATAAAACCATTCCACTGACTCTGAAGCTGTTCAGTTAAGGTCAAAAAGTTACTTAGAACACCTTTAAAGATCACTTGGAGAAATCACAGAGAACACCACAACTCAGACCAAATACAAACGAGAACCGACCAGGACTAACTGAACAGAGGGAGACTAATGCCGCGTTCCAGGCAACCTGTAACCCGTGTTTTTCCAACCTTATAACCGTGAAAGTGCACTGGAACGGCAGTCAAACCCGTGACTTCCCACCCGTGAACTCGTACTAGATTGATGTATTCCCAGTTACGAGCTCTGACGTCACATAGCCCGCCAAACCATACAAAACAACAATGGCAGCCCCTACAGATGCAGTGTTTCTGCAATAGGTTTCTGCAAGCTGTACTTATCCGCAAATGTTATGCATTATCAGCAGCTATTCTAGCGTTAACTAGTTTTCAGTCCATTGAGTGCAAGGATAAATGAATACCAAATACATTTCCAAATATACAAATAAAATAAAATAAAATAAAATAAAAGGTATAACAACTTCTCAGATAGCACAAGTCTATTTGATGTGATGTTTACATCTGGAAGACGTATTTTTAAGAGTGTTTGCTCATCTGCAATACGTCTATAGGACGTTTCCTGTCAGATGTCAAATAGACGTTTAGAAGATGTCTTTAAGATGTAATGATTTAGAATGCATGTTAAACTGACATCTTCTGAACATCACATCAAATAGACTTGTGCTATCTGGGTTTTCTTGCCTTATGCGCCGTTAATTTTTCCTCCTCCGTTTCCCTCAAATAAACAAGGAGAAATTATTAAATTATTACAAATGCGCATAAGCCCCATAAGGTCCGCCATGCTGGTTTGTTTACATCTAGCTACCACAATTCCTTGCACTCAGTTAGTTGGCCGTGACTGGCATGGAACGCTATAAAGTCGTGAGTCGTGGTTTGAAGTTGTGATTTACGTGCTCAAAAACCTTCTTCTTCTATTCTATTAGAGTTTTTTGGCGGTTGGCACACAATGAAATGGTGCATTACTGCCACCAACTGGTATGTAGTGTGGAACTGAATGACTGCTATTTCTTAGTTTTATTACAAAAAACAATTCCATAACACTTTTCTTTAGAATTTTTCCTAAGAATTTCTACTAAATCAAACCGTGCTCTTTCCTTTTCCAAACTTTGGATAATTTCCCTCCTTTTTCCCTCATATTTTTTACAGTTTATGTTCTATTGTCTAATGTTGTTCACAGTATTCACATCTGCCGGTGTTATGTTTACCTATTTTAAATAAAGTGCTGTTTAGTCCTGTATGTCCAAATCTAAGTCTAGATATAATTGTCTCATCTCTCCTTTTCCTTCCTGTACATCTCATTTCCCCCACTTTCTTCTGAATTTTGTAAAACCATCGTCCTTTTCTCTCTTCTTCCCATTGCTTTTGCCACTTTTTCTTCAAACTCTGTTTAATAATGCTCTTCATTTCCATCTTACTGATGTTAACTTCTACATCGATGTCTTCTCTTTTTGTGGCCTCCTTTGCAGCCTTATCTACCTTTTCGTTTCCTTTAATTCCAATATGTGCTGGTACTCACACAAATATAACTGTAATACCCATCATTTGAATTCTATATAATGCTTGATGAATTTCTATCAATATATCGGCTCTACTATCTGAATGACTGCTCTGTAAACTGACTAATGATGATGCAGAATCTGAACAAACAATAGTTCTCAATGGTCTTACTTCCTCTATCCACTGTACTGCTAACAGAATTGCTAACATTTCTCCTGTATATACTGATACATTATCACTTATCCTCTTCGCTATTGAAATATGAAACTCTGGAACAAAAAAAGCTACTCCTACCCTATTATCTAAACTCTTTGATGCATCTGCGTAAATCTGAATTTAACTATAATAATTATCAATATATTCCTGTACAGTATACGAGTCAAAAATTAACCCCATGTCTTTGTTCTTCTTTCCTAATAATACTAGATCTACTTTTACTTCTGGTAATATCCAAGGTGGTACTATTGGTAATGGTACTGTTGGACTGATTTTTAATTCTGTTAATTTTAACTCTGTTGCTTTTTGTATAACTGTCCACCCAAAGCTTTTTGTCTCCCTCTTCTCCTTTTCCCAACAAGATTTTAAAGTGATTTGTGCTGGGTGATCTTCATTATGGCCCTTTATATTAACCCAATAATACAGAGATAGCTGTATTCGTCTCAATTCGAGTGGCAATTCTCCCATTTCCACCTGCAGTACTGCCGTTGGAGTTGTTTTAAATGCCCCTGAACATAATCTCAAAGCCTGAAACTGAATGGTATCTAATTTTTTAAGAGATGTGCTTGATGCCGATCCATACACCACACATCCATAATCTAATACTATTCTAATTAATCCACAACAAATTGCCTTCAGTGCTGTTCTGTCAGCTCCCCAATCACTTCCCACCAAACACCTCATAACATTTAACACCTTCCTACATTTTTCAATTACTTTCTGGATATGTACATCCCATGTTATTCCCTCATCAAACCATATCCCCAAAAACTTAAAGCACTTCACTCTTTCCAATTCTTGATTATATAACTTTAGTTTTACCTCAGTACATATTCTTTTCTTTGTAAATAACATTATCTTTGTCTTATCTACTGAAAACTTAAACCCCCATTTATATGACCACTCTTCTATTTTCGTAATAGCTTCCTGTAGCTTTTTAATAATAAATTTCAGATTTCTTCCCCTCTTCCAAATCGCCCCATCATCCGCAAAAAGTGAAAATCCCATCCCATTCTCTATTTCCCTGTACACATCGTTTATTAATATGGAGAATAATAAAGGACTTATTATACTCCCTTGAGGTGTTCCGTTTTCAACAATATATTTCCTTGAATAACTCTCCCCTATTCTAACTTGTATCAATCTTCCTTGTAAAAAGTCTTTAATCCCTCTATACATTATTCCTTTGATACCTAATTTACATATTCTAATTAACAAACCTTCTCTCCACATCATATCGTAGGCCTTCTCTATGTCAAAGAAGACGGCCACTTCACTTTCTTTGTTTACTTGTGCTTTTCTAATTTCATGCTCTAAACATACAGCTCCATTCCTAAAGCCACTTTGATATTTGGCTATATATCCGTTCTTTTCCATATAGTACGTTAACCTTACATTTATCATTTTCTACATTATTTTACATATGTTAGAAGTCAAAGCGATTGGTCTATAATTCCCCGGGTTTGTACAATCTTTTCCTGGTTTGTGTATTGGCACTACCACAGCCTCCTTCCAGCTCTGTGGCAGTTTTCCGTCCTCCCTAGTAATACCTCCTTTGAATTTTCACTGAGCTGGTTTATCATTATATAACAAATCTGATCAATTCCTGGTGCTGACATCTTGTTTTTCTGGAGAGCACGTTTTAGTTCTATCATTGTAAATGGTTCGTTTAGTAGGCTAGGTCATTCAAATTTTCCTCTTGCTGTAATTCTTCATTCTCCCTTATTGTAGTTTCCCTCCCTCTTTTCCCCTCTTCACTAATATTATTTGAACTGTGAACTGTTACAAATGCTGTAGCCAGCATCTCTGCTTTCTCCTCATCTCTCACTCCTAGTTTTCCTCCATCATTTAAAACTGGGTATCCATATTCTCTTTTTATCCCATTCATTCTTTTTATCATCCCCCAAACTTTACCAATTTCTGTCTCCCTTCCTACTGAGGAACAGAATTTCCTCCAATATTCTTTCTTTGCACTTTTTATGACTCTCCTTACATTTGCTTGTGACTTTTTATATTCAATAAGATTCTTAAAACAATGATTCCTTTTTAACACTTTAAAAGCTTCATTTCGAAATTGTATCGCCCTTTTACATTCCTTTGTCCACCATGGTACAATCTTACTTTTGCACTTACCTGCCCTCTTCTTTATTGATTTCTCTGCAGCCTCTACAACAACTTTACAAAAAGAAACATTTAAATTATCAACATCTTTATTTCTATCAATTTTTCCCATTTCTTGATCATTAATATTCCTAAATATATCCCACTCAGCACTATTGAAAGACCATTTCTGCAATCCTACTGTATCAAATTCCTCTAGACTCAATCCTACTACTATTATAATAGGATAATGGTCACTTCCTACTGTCGTTCCTCTAACCACTTCCCATGTGCAAATGCCTGCTAATGAATCTGACACTAATGTGAGATCAATTGCTGATTCTGTACCAGTTCTGATATTAATTCTTGTACCACTTCCATCATTTAATCACACTAAATTTGTCATCTCCATTATCTCTTCAATCACCATTCCATTAGAATCATTATAGTTATCCCATAACGTGCCATGGGCATTAAAATCTCCATAGCAAATCACCTTCTCTACTAACTGTATCATCATTTCATCCGGCAATTCTAATGACAATTTATTACTTGGATTATAAAAGTTAACAACTTTGATATTTCCTTCTCTGGTCCATACTTCAATTATTAAGTATTCCAACTCTTTTCCTTTCCCCAAAACTCTATATTGCATTCCTTGTTTTATAAATATTATACATCCTCCTCCACTACCCTACTCTCTGTCTCTACGGATGCTATCATCCTTTAATAACAAACTCCAATTCTAATTTAAGCCATGTCTCTTGAACACATATAATTTCTGGTTTATTTTTTAAATCTTTAATAAATCCCTTAAATTCCTGACCATTAAGCTTCTTGCATTCCATTGTACAATAATCAGCTTGTCTTATCACCTGGGCCTCCCACTTTCCCATCCGCTTCAAGTCTTGTTTTGATCTGCTCCCAAGATACTTCTTTTATACCCAGAAACTTCTCAGCCCCCTTAACTATTATTTTAATTTTCTCTGTTTTGTGTTTAACCTGATCAGCACAATTGATCACATAAGCCACAAACAAAAGAATCTTCTCAACTGTCAATTCTGCTTTTGTTTTCTCTGCTTGACCTGCATCTATTCTCGACACCTGGGCAGCAATGTCAATATCAATCCTTTCCCTTTGTCCTTGTACTTTCTTCACTGCCTCTGAATAACTTATGTTGTTTACTGTTTTGATCTGCTGTATTTCCACAGCCCTTTTCCTGACTTCACATCCACCATATGTTACTCTGTGTTGGCCACCACAATTACAACATTTATCCTGCACATTTTCCTTACATTCTTCCACTCTATGCTCACCTCCGCATTTGGGACACCTCTGCTTCCCTTTGCAAACTGCTGCTATATGCCCATACCTCTGACATTTGTAACATCGTAGCGGTGGAGGAATACACTACCGTTCAAAAGTTTGGGGTCGGTAAGATTATTTATGTTTTTAAAAGAAGTCTCTTCTGCTCACCAAGGCTGCATTTATTTGATTAAAAATACAAAACAAACCCAGTAATATTGTTAAATATTATTTCAATATAAAACAGCTGTTTTCTATGTGAATATATTTTAAAATGTAATTTATTCCTGTGATCAAAGCTGAATTTTCAGCATCATTACTCCAGTCTTCAGTGTCACATGATCCTTCAGAAATCACTCTAATATGATTATTTGATGCTCAAGAAACATTTATGATTATTATCACAGTTGACAACAGTTGTGCTGCTTCATATTTTTGTGCAAACAGTGATTCATTTTTTTTCAGGATTCTTTGAAAGTTCAAGAGAAAAGCATTTCATTAAAAAATAAATATTTTGCATTATTATAAATGTCTTTACTGTCATTTTATATCAATTTCATGCATTCTTTCTGAGGAAAAGTATTGATTTCTTTTAAAAAAATAAAATAAAAATAATAATAATAGACCCCAAACTTTTGAATGGTAGTGTATACGGCCTAACTTGAAAGCTCATGCATCCTATACCCTTTCTGGAAGTGAAGACTCCTGAAATTCCAGAAGAACAGATAAGCTATCTACACTTTCACCATTTATTGTTCTCAACAGTCTCTTTATTCTACTCGCCTCCACTAATACTGCGCTTGAGATTCTCCAAGTCCTCATCTACAGGAATCCTTGTTATCACTCCCCTTGTTACTCTAGTCTCACCCAACACCTTTCTCTCACTAATAATTTTTTTGCAAACACTTTTAATTTGCAAGGCTCTATTTTTCTGTTGCTCCGTTTTACTTATGATCAACAAGCTTCCATCTCTCAAAATCTTTGCCATTTTCACATCTCCTATTTTCTTTTTTATTTCCCTAGACACCGCTATCGGACTTAAATCAACATTCTCATCTTCCTTTCTAAATTTGAGGATTATTTTAAAATCCTCTCTCACAACCCTTTTCCGCAAAAAATCATTTCCTTCATCTGAACTGTTCTCTTCCAAACTACGTTTACTTCCTTGACTCGACATCCCCCCCAACGTTACCTCTCCATGTATACCCCCGTTCCCTGTCTTCTCCTGTTAGCAACTTGTGTCCAATTGCCATTTTCCATTTCCCAATCTGCCTCTTCTTCCTGATTTGCAATTCTAGTCCAGTCACAAACCAGTTTATGCCAACCGCCAAGCCCCACACGTTTTTGATCCCAGAAAACGGGGGCTTAACACGTGTGTGTGTGTGTGTGTGTGTGTGTGTGTGTGTGTGTGTGTGTGTGTGTGTGTGTACTTGTCTACCTATCTAAGAGGGGACCTTGGTGTCGTTACACACTCACCAACAGGGGACCGCCGAGCCAAGTGGGGACATTTTTCAAGTCCCCTGTTGGTCATGCCTTAAAACATGTTAAAATCATCTAAAATACGCTCTGGTGAATTTTTTACATTTTTGACCAAGTGGGGACCTGCAAGTGTGTGTGTGTTTAAGCCCATACTCAGCAGCGCTCCTGTAGGCTGGAGCAGGAACTGCAGTGGCCCATTAACACACGTCGTTCACACTTCTCTATTGTTTGAATGGCTTGCTGTCCCAGAGAGGCTCTGAAACTGTAGAGCTGCTGTTTAACTGCTGCTTAGTTAAAGAACTTACGGTAACTTTATAATAACCCCACGCTATGTGTCATTAGTTAAGCATTAGTAAACAGTTAATTCATAATTTATAAAGCATTAATAGACATTAATAAGCAGTATATAAATACAGCTATAAAAGCTTTATTCTTGCTTTAAAAGCATATCTATAATGTGTTTAATTGTTGTATTTTCATACTTTATTAATGATCAATTTATAATTTTTAAATGAAGTATAACATTATATACAAACCAGTTATTTAGGAGTTGTCAGTGGTTCATAAGATCACTTAGAAAGTGTGAGTAAAATGATTAATAAACTATTTCAAATGTACATTCATACATTATACCGACATTTTGTAATAGGTACTTAGTGTGTTAATAAATGCTTTATTAACATGTATTTCTACTGTAATTCAGGTAGTTATAAAGCATTTGGTAGTGGTGAGTATAAGTATTTTATAAAGTGAGGACTAGTTATGCCTTGTAAAGCTTTTATAAAGGAGATTTAAAGGTTCAGTTATATATTTCTATGTTCTGTATCACAGTGTTGTGTTTGTTTCATTTTTCTGTTTAGAAGATAACTGAGTCTTTAAATCTCCTTTATAAATGCTTTATATTTTGTGATGAGCTCACAAAAATAGTTAACTGACCACTACTAAATGCTTTATAACTACCTGAATTTACTGCATTTACTTACACTTAAGTGATCTTATGAATCACTGACAAATCCCAAATAACTTGTTTGTAAATAATGCTATACTTCATTTA
>CM060616.1:28294334-28361834 GCA_030578275.1 Meda fulgida | reverse complement strand
AGAATGAGAATAGAATAGAATGAGGCATTTATATAGCGCTTTCATATGTACTACTGTACATCCAAAGCGCTTTACAGTCATGTCAGGGTCTCTCCTCAACCACCACCAGTGGGCAGCATCCACTGGATGATGAGACGGCAGCCACAGTGCGCTCACCACACACCAACTATACGTGGAGAGGAGAGAGAGTGATAGAGCCAATTCAATGGATGGGAGGCCATGATTGGCAAGGGCCATTGGATGGAATTTGGCCAGGACACTGGGGTTACACCCCTACTCTTTACAAGAAGTGCCATTGGATTTTTATTGACCACAGCGAGTCAGGACCTTGGTTTAACGTCTCATCCGAAGGACGGTGCTCTTTGACAGTATAGTGTCCCCGTTACTATTATACTGGGGCGTTAGGACCCACACAGACCACAGGGTGCCACTTGGATGATGCCATGGGAAGAATGCCACTTGAAGGCCTGCAACCATAGCGGTAAAAAGCGTAAGGATTGCTAATGCTGTAGTACGCAGGGATGAGGACAAGAGGCTGTTTTTATTTTTAAATGGATGTCAATGGAGGAGAGGCTTCACTGAATAAACTGCTTTTGTGAAGAAATAGCTTATGAATCGACAACTCATCGGCTAATCTTCAACATGTTTGCTGTTAAACATTAGTTTTGGATTGATCTATTTTTAGAGTTTACACAGTAAAAAAAAAAAATCTGTTTTATAAGAGAATTGTGCAGAGACAATTGTGCAACAGGTACTGTATACGTTTCAGTTTACGGCACTTCTTATTATGGCTTCTTCTCATTTCAATAAAATCCGCAAGCACACAACTCTGAATGAAATTCAGTGACGTCAAGGCTGTAATGTAATTGGTTATCAAGGCACACCTGATCCAGGTTAGCCGTTACATTTTTTTTCCAATGGGAGCACAATATTATATTCCTGCGATACCTAGAGGCTGGAGTTTCAGGACCACAGTTCTAGGAGCCTAGTTTTTTATTAAACTTGTGTGTGAGGCTTTCGGTGTCAGCAGTCTCCACTCTCCAGTTATTATTTAGCTGTGCAAAAACAGTTCATTGTGATGCTGGATGTTGTTAACTGGCATTTGTTTAATTATTTAATTTGTTTAATTATTTGTTTACTCATTACAATTATTTTAATTATGAACATACTAATAAAAACACTAGTTTGTAGAGCAATATTTTACCATTTACTTCACTTAAACAGTAAATTGGGTTGAGTGTGTCACACATCAGTGTTGAAGCACCGTGCTAATGAATCGAGAGCAAGCAGACATAGAAAATAGTCTTTCTTTCCAAGAAAAAGGAATTTAAAACCAAAACATAGCGACTTATAGGCCTATTTCAAGGGGCTTACCCAACGGATATGTTTAAGGTTAGGGGTCTGCTAACAAGCCCTTCCCGCTCTCTTGTTCTGCTGGACCTCACGGCTGCTTACTTCGGGTGGGTGTCTGTGGGACCCCCTCCCCCAAACGTTCCATGGCCCCTGCAGGCTGTAACCACCACCTGCTAGGCCTTGACCAGTCATGGACTCATTCAGGAGAGAGAGAAGACTCTCTCAATCAGAACAGAACCAAGGACAATCTCAGGAGTTCGGCACAACGACTCCAACCATCAACTCTTCCGACCTCCGACCTCCTGCTCGGCGTGGCCCCTAACTTTGATCAAAGTTATCTGGACTTTAAAAACTTTCTCAAAAGTTAGCATAAAAATGTTTTAGTTGGATGTAAATCTTTTTTTTTTTTTAACGTTACTACTTGTTTGATCATTAAAGAAAATTGAAGAGAAGAGAACAAGAACTCACAGGACACGCATGAGGAACAAACAAGCAGGTATAATAAACTGACTTATTGGACCAAATGCATTATAAGAAATCAGGACTTTAATATGGAGCCAGATCAGTCTCATTAATAATTCACGCACAAAACATGATTCACACATGCTATATAATTTCACATGCATGAAATCAAATGTACATGCACACAAAACATTTTTATGTATGTGAAAA
Source organism: Meda fulgida (assembly GCA_030578275.1). Taxonomy (NCBI): domain Eukaryota; kingdom Metazoa; phylum Chordata; class Actinopteri; order Cypriniformes; family Leuciscidae; genus Meda; species Meda fulgida. The sequence goes on along the minus strand of CM060616.1, from coordinate 28,359,809 downwards.
TAACAGATATCCACAAAAAGCAATTCACATGCGCAAAATAAAACTATATATTCATAAAATACATTTCACAAATGCAAAACACAATTCGTAGATATACAACTGTGCACAAAAACCTTCGAGTGTTTAAAATGTTTAAATTTACGAGTTTATCCATGAATGTGAATGTGCAAAATCGTCATTTCCGTGTGGATCTGTGTGTGTGTATTTTTGAGACTTTCCTGGCAGCGCTCTCCTCCTACACGGATCAGTCGTACTCTTTAGCCAATCAGATCAATCGACCAGTCATAATCACGTGAGGGTGTGCCTACCTGCACGTTAAAAAAGATTAACAAATGTATTGCTCATGGTTAGTTCATGTTAGTTAATACATTTACTCATTTCAACTAATGAACCTTATTGTAAAGTGTTACCAATATATTCAATATTCATTTATGTTTTGTTCTGTATTGTCATCTCAAGGTTTTTTAGTGTCACAGGACATTGTTGTGAAGCATTCATTTTACTTTGTCTGGTAAAACAGGCAAATCTGATTTTATGCAGCTCAGACAAAGCTAATCATAGAGAGGAAATTAAGATCATGGAACTAAGATTACTCAGTAAACTCTATTGAAATACCATCACTTAATCTCCTGCGTCCTCTGTTTGGACCTCTTAGGTTTTGATTACTTTAAATATTAGACCAAAATCTGATATGTCTTAACAGAGAGGTCTAATGATGACTGGATTGAACACATTTCATTTGTTAACTTTTAACCTGATCTGTTACACGTATTTTGATCATTTGGCCATAAACATTTATCTACTTTAAAAGCAAAGAAGACTCTGACTGGATCTCACAACTATGGAAGAGATGTATATTTCTCTGTACTGAATGTTGTGCTTACTGAAGATCTGTCAGTTGAATATCTTCATATGTAACAGGAACATTAATCATGGCCAAGTCATTTTATATAGATTGTATTCCCAAGGGATTCAGAAACGTTCAAACTAATAAAATGTATACATTAAGTGTAATGTCCAATGTATGCATGCCATTACATACATTATCATCATCATCAGTTCAATGTGTCGTGGACAGGACATGAAAATCCATCAATACTTAAAATAAATGTTTATGTTCACACGTGAACTAAATAGCAGTTAATAAACTATTGCTTCAACTGATCAGGGTTTCTGCCTTCAAGCAAATAATCTTTATGCCTTCAAGCTTTTTGTATCTGTTTTATGGTATTTTATATTTATATTTCCAATTTGTTATTAACAAAAAGTGCTTTGAATTTGAACTTGACTTGACACTTTAATATTTCAGTACATTTTATTGACAGATATAGTCAGATATACAGTATATTTTAAACATAAGTACGATGTAAAAGTATGTATGTACGCAATAAGTACATTGTATCAAATTATTAATTTAAATGTTAAGACACTTTATGATAAGCAGGGCCAATAGAGCTGATAAAGACACGGTGGCTCTGAAACCTCAGATAGTGGTTCTGAGTGAACGAGGAATCAAAGATAATAGAGCAACCTGTACCTTTCTGGTGGAGCTCAAATTACGAAACCAAACACCTGGGAGAAGCTTAACTTCCTCTACAGAAAATATAGTTAGTGAAGATACATATTTCCATGTCTTTTAAATAAGCTTAAATTGACATGTCACTTAGCACTGTGAAGTGAACTTTGAAGGCATGGAAGATTTGCTTGCTTCATGCAAACACGTACTTGAGAGACACATGACTCATTATCATCCTGACACAGTGTTGTGAAGACTACAGCCTTTAGACTCACGATTTTATCCTTTTATCCTTCGTAAAATAGTTACAGAAAACACAGAGCTTCTTTGCCAATGCTAAAATCCAGGTCAATCAAGGAAAACAATAATCTATGGAAGTTGCTTGAGACCAAGGTCCAGATTTTAACCAATTGGTGCAAAAATCTGAAATGGGCTCTGGGTATATATAAGCATGTATTTAAAATTATTTTTCAGTTTTAAGTAGAATTTATTGTACTCAAGGAATCACTGTCCCTGAGGAAACATATTTTCCGACCTCCTTAATAGCCATACTTTATATCAAACAATAATGCGGCTTATTATTCATATTGGGAGAAGAAGAAAGAATAGTTAAGAGGGTATACAAATTTGGAAAGATATCATTTAATGCTAAAAGCACTGGACAGTGAACGGAACTGAACTGAACCATTCTCTTTTTGAAATGGCAACAATAATAACAACACAGAAAAACACTGCACCTGAAACACCTTTTAAACAGAAAGACAGTGTCATTCGCATCTCTGATAAATATTTGGATGCATTATGATAAAGCAACCTGCATAGAGATATTATACGAACAAGGGTCAGTCAGGAGAAGTGTAGCAGACATTTATGATATTAGTTTTCTCAGGTAAAATAAAAAACTTTTTTTTACTGCTTTACAAACATTACGCATTTTTCATTCACAAGAAAATCACTTTTATCATCATCTCTCACAATGTGATAAAACAGTATATTTTTTCTATTTTCTCATCAGATTTAGTTAACAATAATCCAATTGTTTATAGAAATATTTCACTGGATTGTACTTGAAATAATTTCTCTCATTTATATATGAAACGTTTGTCTCCTTCCCTTCCAGTCACTATAACATTCTTTACTGATACTACTGAAACCAAACTGAATCTGTCATTGTTTTTAAAGTTTTGAAGTACATCTGAGTGACATCAACCGTAGCGTTAGTTCTGGCAGGTCACGTTAGTCAAGCTTGCATCAACTGACAGCTGATCCACGTCTAGGAATACGTCACCTATAACTGTATTAATATATTAACCCCTTCAGTATTATCAACAGCTTTTGCATTTCTCAGAAGCTAATTGCCCTCCTCCATCCCCAACTCCTCCTCTCATCCAGTAACGATTTGGCATTTTGATTTTTTCCCTTTGAATCAGACTAATTTCTCGAATTATGTTGTACATTAAAACATTGACAACAATGATATCGGCATTCGGCAATACATTCATGTTGGTTCTGTTCTGTTTACCCCAAGGGGGGTTATTGCTGCTCCCCCTGCTCTTATCCATGCTAGGCTGCATGGATTCGCCGGGAGTTCTCGCCCAGAACGGAACCATACCGCCAATCCAAACTGTATGCTACTGTCAATCATTTTTGACGATAGTGAACCTGACAGAAACAGCTTCTCGAAAAAATGTAGAGTGGGACTTGATTTTGTTCTTGTTTGAATTTGGGAATTGTTTGGATCTTGGATCATTAAAAAAATAAGAAGTGTCAATTTTGTATTTCCTGTTGACTTCAAAATGTGTTCAATGTAAATAACATGGTATCAGTTACGCAACATCTCGCAATATTTAAGTGGATAGTCACTAGGCTTGAGACTGTGCACATTCTTATGGTGTCATCAGTCAATATGTGTTGTCATTACATAATTTCCCTGTGCAGTACCTTCAAAGTAATTCATCACATGGTATTTATAGCTCATGTGACTGCCTCAAAACACATGCCTGCTAAATTTCCAAGCACCCATGAGCAAAGAGAGCAGATGTCTAATTTCTTCTGGGGAGTCCTGCTTCAGTTAAACAACTGCCATTGAAATGGAAATGCTAAAAAATAGCGTTATGCATGTATTTATACCTCCATGAAAAGAACAAGCAAGTAGATCTAGTTTATGCTGATGTTCTGTCATAATCCACAAGGAGGTGTCATTGAGTTCACTTGGATGTCTTTCTGTTTCTTACACTTTTTCTCTTCAATTTGCATGAACATTTGCATGAAGGTTCAACCAACCTGGACAAGGTTCACACAACCTGAAACCACTAAAAACACACTTGATGAGGTGTGAAACTGTCAATGACGAAAGAAGGAAAACCAAAAACAACCAAGAGATACAGAGGCAGACACAAAGCCGACTAACAAATACAAAACTAACTTTTCAACAAAAACAAATGCTAAGATACAACTTAGGTGAAAAGCACTTATGATCCAAGGAGGAGAAGATATAAGTTAAGAAGTACAAGAGAAGAGAAACAGAGATGGTGAGAGACGTCATAGAGGAACTTACATCTTAAAGCACACTTCCACTTCACTCTTGGTCTTTCCAATACACACATTCACACACGGACTAATGACAAACAATGTGCACAGCTCTCATTTTGGACATTAGTTTTTAAACAAGTTGTTAAAAACCTTCAATAATGGGCTACTGTGTCTTCCAGATCATCTGTTACCTTGCAGTTTCTCTTCTACTGCTATCGCTTAGTATCAGCGGCACCACAAACCGTAAGTATTAAGATCTGCTCTATGATGCACTATTAATAACTGATGCCAGTATACATATTGTTAAATGTGATTTCTAGGGAACATTGTGGTATGTGTATGACAACAGTTGTGGTATGTGTATGGTTTTGTGAGTAAAGAACAGATGCTATTTAACCTTTCACCAGACAATTATTTAACCTAGCTGTTTTGTTTTTTTCAGTAATACCAAACACATTTAATGTCATGCTTGGTATGTCTTGGTTCAGCTTATATGAGACAAACAATCATTGTGTCATTTAATAGAATTTGATTTAAAAAAAAATGTGATTGTCAATTGAATTATATTTTAAGGCCAATTCACACTACACTCTTGTAATTTGTAATTTTTAGAACGATTCACTAAAAGGTTTTTTGGGAACCAAAATGATTCTTCTATGACCCCTATTTTGGAACCTTTATTTTTAAGAGTGTACACAGACGGGCGCCGACCAACAGCAACAGACTTGTTTGTTGGGTTTCGTCGGATCAGTGTGTTACCCCATCAGCGTCTTTTGCAGTTGATCAGAGCTTCTTTTTGCCGATTGAACATGTTCAGTCACCTTTGTCGGATCATAGGCTGTCTGAGAATTAGCGTGCGTAAATGGTGATTGCTTGAATTGGTTAAGCTTAGGGATTGGGGTTGGGGTGCCTTGTTAAAGAGTAGTTGATCTAACTCTAATTTATATGAAATTTATTCAGAATTATTATGCTTTTATATTTATAAGCACACAAGGTTGAAAATTTGTCCTGCAAATCGGTCCTATAGTAGTTTACACCAGTAAAGATTTGGTAACACTGGTAACACTTTATAATAACTGCACGCTATTAATCGCTAGTTAAGCATTAGAAAACAGTTAATTCATAATTTATAAAGCATTAATATACATTGATGAGCAGTTTATAAATACAGCTATAAATGATTTATTCTTTATTTAAAAGCATATCTATAATTGTATTTTCATCATAATGGTCATCATTTCTAAATGAAGTATTGCATTATTTACAAACCAATTATTTAGGCGTTGTCAGTGGTTCATTAGATCACTTAGAAAGTGTAAGTAAATGATTAATAAACTATTTAAATGTACATTCATACATCTTATTATTCAGACATATAGTAATAGTTAATGCTTTATTAACATGTAACTCTGCTGTAATTCAGGGTTAATTCAGGTAGTTATAAAGCATTTATAACTTTAAGCAACTATTTTGTGAGCTCATCTAAAGTGAGGACTATATATGCCTTGTAAAGCATTTACAAAGGAGATTTAAAGGCTGTTAATATTTCTATGTTTTGTATCACTGTGTTGTGTTTGTTTCTTTTTTCTGTTTAGAGGATAAATTAGCCTTTAAATCTCCTCTGTAAATGCTTTACAAGGCATAACTTGTCCTCACTTTAGATGAGCTCACAAAAATAGTTAACTGACCACCACTAAATGCTTTATAACTACCTGAATTTACTACATTTACTTACAATTTCTAAGTGATCTTATGAATCACTGACAACTCCTAAATAACTGGTTTCAAAATAATGCTATACTTAATTTAGAAATGATAAATTGATCATTAATAAAGTATGACAATACAATTATTAAACACATTATAGTTATGCTTATAAATCACGAATAAAGCATTTATAACTGTATTTATAACCTGCTTATTAATGTCTATTAATGCTTTATAAATTATGAATTAACTGTTTACTAATGCTTAATTAATTATTAATAACTTGCAGTTATTATAAAGTGTTACCCTAGTGACTACTATTAACTAACAAGAAACTCGTATTAACTAATCAGTAAATAATAGCACTTAGCTGAATGTGGTAGTTCACTATTAGCTATTTTTTTTTCTATTAGCTACTATCAGTAACTAGCCTACTATTTTTTTCATACCGCATGGAGGAATAACTAGTTTCAATAATGTTCAATAATATACAGGTTCATAATTGTGAGTAATGCATAATGTATAATTAATTCTAGAGTAAAGATCTCTGTAATTCACTAGTAGTGACTCAAGTATTACCAAGTCCTTTAAAAAAATACTATTATTTGGAAAGTTTTCTAAAGTAAAAGTATGATATATATATATATAATATTTTGAGGTTTTTGTAAGGTATTGGTTCTTAATTACTACATCCATCTAATGGAATTACTAATTATTTGGAACATAATTCTAAAGTGAAGATCATGGTCACTCACTAATGATGAGTCAAGTGTTACCAAATCTGTCAGAAGTAATCACTGACCAAAACCTTGCTTGCAATGACTTCAGTCAATATTAGAGAGTTATCATGCTTTTCACTTTAAAATACTGTTCCAAATAATAGACATTAGACCTTCCTTCTGAAGGACTTGGTAAAACTTGAGTCATTACTAGTGGGTTACCATTACTTGCATTATTCTTATTAATTATGAACCCGTATATAGTCCTCTGGGGGATATAAAAAAAATAGTAGTTGCCGATTAGCTAATAGTGAATTACCACATTCAACTGAGCACTATTACTTACTAATAGATTTTCTTGCTAGTTAATAGTAGTTACTATGTTAATATTGTGTTACTCATTTGTTTCTGTGCAGCTGTTCCTTAATGACGGAACAGTATTCTAAAGTCTAACCAAAATATTTTAGCACTTTGGGTTAGAAAACAGTTTTAATTCATCTAAAACTCTGTTTTGAGTTTTAATAACTCAATTATATAACTCAATTAATAACCCCGCCCCCCCCCCCCCCCCTTTCCCCTTTACTCTTGTAGGGTCTGAGGAGCTGCGATGTGTCCAAATGATCAGAGTGCCACGAAACACAGTGTTTAGAGCTCATGTTATGACAGTGTTGACAATAAACTGTACTATTACTCGACATGGATGTCACAGGAGCCCACGAGTCTCATGGTGCAAAATTTATGAAAATTACTGTAAAGTTTTTAATCACTCATATTACATAAAAACTGAGTGGAAGAATATGACAGAGCATGAAGGGATGGCTTTCCTGACTTTCTTGAACATCTCAATGGAGGACGCAGGTTTATACAGATGTAAGGAAAGGGACAGCTCTGTTAGCCATGCTATTAATGTCACTGTAACAGGTAAGTGACGTTATTAGTAGAATGTAAACCTTCAGTGGTAACACTTTATTTTGATGGTCCATTTTAACATTCCGTTGACTATAATATGTCAAATATTAACTATATGTCAAATAACTCTCATTACAGTATTAGTGTACTGTCTGCTTAATATCTGATAACTCTTTATTGTGATGGTCCTCCAACAGACATGTCAACTTATTCTATACCTAACCCTACCAGTTTACCAAGTCAACTGACACTCTAATGAGAGCTAGTAGACATGTAGGTGCCATGTTACCTATAGTCAACAGAATGGGTTAAAGGCACCATCAAATCAAAGTGAAACCCATTCGGTTGAATATACTGTAAATATAATAAAAGTGTTTTTTAAAATATTTTCAATAGATAAGGAGGATGCGTTTTTAACCAATCAAAGCAACACAAGTAAGGGCATGACCATTACCACACATGATATTAGTGTCAACTTTTTGTTTGGTTATTAGTTATTTTCTATAGGTCTAAGTGCATTAAAGTACACGCCTGATAAGTACAGCAGCTATTACATATTCTAATGCCTACTATAATAGGTGATGTAAATAGAACTCCGAATGATGATCTGCAGTGGCTCTGGCCATATGTGTACATCTGCATTGGAATAGCGGGGCTGATATTCATAGTTACGGCTGTAACATTACTTTTCATCAGATGCCAAGGTGAGTGGTTTGGGAATTTGCAATAAGATTTTAACTTTATGTTACAATAACCTGTTCCATTAGTTTTTGTGTCCATTGCATGATTCTGTGTAATTTTCCACAGGGACAAATTTAAGAAGAAAAGATATGGCATATAAAAATCAGGTATCTTTTGTTTTCATTTCAGTCTGTAGAACTTTTTATTGTATCCACTGAAAATAAAGTTATTAAATGCTCAGTTTTTCCCTTCTACAGTACATGGAAACACAAAGTGACCTGCCTCCTCCTCCTCCTCATCCCCATCACAACACCCGTCCCCCTTCAGACCAGCAGACCTCTGCTTTGTATCGTGTCCGTGAAACTCCACCTGTCAGAGGAGCATCACCAGCTGGAAGAGCTGTTGGCACAGAAAGAGAAGAAGAGAATGCTCTTGTGTATGCTTCTTTGAATCACCAGGCTGTGTCCAGAGTGCCGAAAAGAACAGCACGACAAGAACCAGAACCTTCAGAATATGCTGCAATCCGGTTCCGGTGATTCAATGAATCCTTTACTGAGACACTATTAAAAAGAATACTGAGAATGACCAATGAAAAACTATTACTCATTTGCTATTCTGTATTAAGAAATAATTTTAAAATACTCTCTATGAGGAGCAAGAATCTGAGCTTGACATGTATGATGGCAACTTCAACTGCCTGCTGTTATCTCAAAGGTCTGGCATGCAGAGTTAGATGCGTTCCTGGGTCAACAAATTTAGTTGATCCTGGAACAACATTCCTGTGCGAAAATATAACCATATATGCCTAAATCTAACCCTACCCATGACTTATCCCTACAATCAGAGGGAAATGATAGGTGAATAACACTGATGTAGAAGCACTTAACCCTGGTTGTGAGCCTAAACTTGACATAAACTGTAAACTTGTCCTTTGAAATCTGATTGGTTGATTGGAATATTGTTCCAGGGTCAAAAAAGATGCTGATCCAGGAACATGTTGCACTTGGTGAAATCAGGTTCTGCGGGATGTTGCACCTTGTGGCAGGAAATCAACCACACAGTTAATGACAATGGCTTCTACACTGAACGATCCTGTTAATGTCCTATTTCATTAAATGTAAGAGGAGGTTTTGCCAAATGACTAAATGCTTGCTCACACCAAGACAATAAATATTTTAATTTGAATGCAGCTGTTAATGTGTATGTTTAGACTGACAGGCGCGACACAAAGTGTTTTTTGCTAGTTTCAGCCTGATGCAGTTATCCTTTTCATGTCCTGCGTTACGTTGTTTAAATAGCAAATGCATTTGCGCCCATTTGTGCGCCCATGGGCTTGCTGGTCTGAAAACGAGGTGTGTTCAGGCGCATTGTTGGTGCTTTGCTATTTTTAGGCAACTGAAATAGACTGCGCCATTGACCAACTGAAACCTGCTCAAAGGTGCAGTATTTATTTAGTTATTTAAAGAGTGCGTTAGTAAAGTGCGCCTAGGCGGGTCCACAACAGGCGTACGCAATGCTTAATACACACACAGGGACATTGGCACACAAACATGCCAATTATTAAAAATAAAAGGATTACAATTTAAAATATTATTATTGTGTATACATAAAGATATGGTGGAATCCGGCTTGTCCCGTAGATGGTCTGCTTGTGTGCTTTAACCTCGCGCACAAGCAGATCTGTTTCCTCTCTGGAGATGGGTTCTCTCTTTCCACTTGGAAATTTCGTCATGTGAAAAGCGAATCCGCCATGGCGCGAGCGCAACTGGCTTTTAAAGGGAATGGGAGATGAGACTCTGATTGGTTTGTTGCACGTTACGCCCAAAACACACCTTTTATTTATTAAGAGTATAGGTACAACCCTTTTAGGCCATGCACTGGGCACCTTTTTCGAGCACCCATGTAAATGACTGAGCACCCACAGAAAAACACAAGATATTCTCATTTTAACCAATCAAATTGAGATTAAGGAACCCTCTCTGATTGGTGGATCTCACATCGGGTCCCAACGTTATATTTAGCATTACAACAACCTGATACAAAAGCTTGTGCTTCTGTTTTTGCAAAATTCTAAAATCATCAGGTATATTAACAAGAGAGTGACTCATGGAAAAAAATGTATTTTAGTTTGGTTTGTAATGTATTAGCAGTCAGCGGGCCTCTATTAGCGAGACATGAATGACGTTTGTGTAATCGCATGGAGAAATAGCACGGAGAAAAAGACAGTACTCTTGAAAAACGAACACCATTAATTAATAAGTAATGAACATGTTAAAATGATTTAAGGGGTATTTTTTACATGTGTATGTGCTTAGTCTATAGTTATCATTTGATTCAGGGAAACAGGTGCCTATGGCTTTAAGGCACGTTCACAACTAGAATAATAACTACACACTTACAAACAGTAACATTTTTAAAGTTATAGTTATTATTTGTCCTTGTTTGAACAATTTTTTTGTATTGTATTGTATTGTAAGGTTTTGTAAAGTATTGTAAAGATGTAATTTAGGTATTAAGTATGTCACACTTTTTCTGCATCAAATTTGTCTGATTTGTCGAGTTTGTACGCAGAGTACAAATTGAGAAGCCCACAAGAGCAAAAGCATGCAAACACATTTCCTGTATGAGCAGGGGGGAGACGGCAACTTACCAGATATGATGGTGGGATACTTTACCTCCCACAATGAAGAATAGTACATACAGACACCTTTTTTATTCATTAAAGGTCAATGAGTTACACACTGCCTTCCAATTATACTGTACACCCACAATGAAGAAAAGTATGACCTCCTACATTCCTTTAAAGGGGACTTCTATAAAAAAAGTTCCTCATTTAATCTCAGCATTGTATTTACCTTGACATGATTCAGTAGAGATGTGTTTCTCTTGGAATTAGTACTAGATGTACAGTTTCAGAATGTATGAGCAAGACTCTCCTCTCATAGGGGAGTAAAAAAAAGTATGGAATAAATGTGAATTGTTTGTTGTATTGTTGCCTGTGAATCACTTTTCGTTAAAATAAACTGGTATAATCATTAAAGGTATTTCAAGGAACCATTATTAATGAATGTTAATTGCTTACTTTTCATCATGAATTCAACATAAAACCTGAAGAAAAGATATTTAATTCACACTTTAAAAGTGTAATGGCATTGTATTAGATACAAATATCAGAATGGCATCAGCAAACATATGAGGTTTTCTTTTCTGCAATGCCTTTTAACTGTTGTCAAAGTGATGCGCATGTATGAAGTTCACTTAGCAGAGTAACCACAGGTGTAGATCACCATATTAAAACATATAAACACTTTGTACTGGTTTGACAACCCAAAAAATAATTAATCTGTTATTTTGTAATTTAATAGAAATGTAACATTGTTACATGTCTGGCCTTTCCTGTGTTTTCATTGTGTGTTTAGTTCTGCCCTCAGTGACCTGGTTTTCCCCATTGCTGATTAGTTCATTTGTCTCCACCTGTGTTCATTAATTATCTCGTTTGTCTCTGTTTATTTAAGGCCTCAGTTTTCTCCCAGTCGCTGTCTGTCCTTGTTTGTGAAAGTGTTTGGTTGTGTTTATTCTTTGTTGTTCTTCAAGTTTACTATTAAATATGACTCCAGTTCATTCTCCTTCATCGTGTGTTACAAACATATGTAGCTATACACTGAGCAGTAATAACATTAAAACCACCTGCCTAATAGCATGTGTTGAGGAATGGACTCCACAAGACCTGTGAATGTGTTCTGTGGTATCTAGAACCAAAGACAAGAGACGTCAAAAAGCGAGATAAAATCAAACGCTTTCACTGAAAAAAGATGCAAACCTTTCCGGCTCATGTGAACTTTCTCAATGTAAGCTTGGCATTAAGAAAGGTCACATGTGACCGAAACATTTGCCACTTTTTTTCAGAAAAAGGCATTTGATTTTATCTCGCTTTTTGACGTCTCTTGTCTTTAGTGGAGTGTAAGGACTCTCTTGAAGTGGCTCTCTAATTGGAATGTTTGTCTACACATCTCATATGGACTCGTTTTAAGGCGCGGTGAGTTCCTAGCTACTCTTCAGTATCCGGAATCAAGACATTAGCAACATATCCTTTAAATTTTGAAAGTTCTGAGGTGAGGCTTCCATTGATTGTGTTTGTTGGTCTGGCACATCCAATAGATGCTCAATTGGATTGAGATTTGAGGAATTTGGAGGCCAGGGCAACACCTTTATCTATGTCATATTCCACAAACCATTCCAGGGTGTGTCAGGGTGCATGACAAAGACACTGACAGGTTATGATGTTATGGTTTATGTCAAGATGTCATAACAAAGACATCTTAAACAATGTCATATTTGCATTCAAAATGTCATAATTGAGCGAATGACACTTAATGACAGTTTTCATAAACATGCATAAACCCTACTTCATATTCATGACAAATGTCATGTCTTGGTTATGTAGGTGTCATGTCAGTCTTATGTACACCCCTTCAAGTAAAGTGTTACCAAACTTTTTTCTTTGTTGGTCAGAACAAAAGTGGATGTTACTTATTTGTTCAGAAGACATTTTCCAGTGAAAATTCTTATGCTGGTCATACTTTCAAAAAGTAGAATCTGTGATTCTGAATGCCAGTACAAGGCACAACCCACGTAAGGTTGATAATTCCGCGAATAATTGCAGATTTCGAACAGAGATGGCGACAAAGAGGAAAAGCTACGGACTGCAGCTTTAACTAATATTAATAAATTCACTAATTTTGAGTAGACAGACATAGAAAAAGTTTAAATATGAGCGGATTTCGGGTAAAAGAGAGGCAGTTAGCGTATCAACATGTGAAAAAGACCGCACTCCATAGTTGTGTACCCGTGTGCGAATTCGTCCAGGTACAACAGTACTATAAGCTTTCATAGCTTTCCGGTGGATGTGTCTGTGAGAGCCGAATGGACGGTAAGAGTACGGCGGGTTGACTTCACCCCAAGCAAGACGAGTCGTGTTTGCAGCAGACATTTCCAAAAGCAAGATTTTGTTAACAACCCGGGGATATTGAGAAAGTTGAAGAAAGGGGCCATTCCTGCTCTTTTTTCCTGGAATAATTTTCAAATACCGGCACCGAGGGCGAGCGTGTGGGAGCGGAGACCCAGATCGGATAGCCATCTTCCTGTCCATGACATCGACTCAGAAGAAGAGATGGAGGTGGCTACCCTGGCACCAGTAGCATAACTGATTTGTCATATATTTATATGGACTACTCAAGTAAGCTACTATTTATTTTTTTACACTGTTAGTTATAATAGCTAGTAAAAACTTAACTTTTTTTCCCTTGTAAACACGTTTATTAAAGGAATTAATAATCTTTTTCTTTTAATGTGGTCAGTGGAGCAGTCTATTTGATTTGCAGGTAACTTACACTCAGAATCCCCACTTAAAAAGTACCAAGATTGCAGTATACCTACTTAGACTTAAGCCCTATTCGCACGGGATAAGTATTTTCTGGTGACCTCTAGTCATTTGTAATAATTGCGGAGGTTGTCTGTGTTCTTAATCCAGTGCGAATCGGCCATGTCTGTAATTTGTAAAGTAAAAATTCCCCCGCAAATGACCTACCATATTTCGCCCGACACTGACGTCCTGAGGTAATATTAGTCCTGCATGTGCGAATCGGCATCTCTGTGATTTGGCGGGATCGTATATAATTTTTTCAAGGTTTTTGTGTCATGTGCGCCTTTTTATCCATCTTTCGCGAAGAATGGAGGCTGCGTTGGAGTGTTTTGATAGTATTTTGGGTGCTGGGTCATGTCACTAGCACCAACTACAAAATTTGCAGAAAGAGAAAGCTGAAAATCATCAGAAGAGCAAAAACAAAAAGAATGATTAGATGGAGATGAATGACATGTATAGCAGTATCCGGTAAGGAACATTATTCTGTTTTTGATATATCATACAGCTAGACCTAGCCTATAATAACGGCAAGACTTTTCCAAGCAATAGCTTATTGACGTCACATCCGGGAGATAAGTCAGTAAATTTGAGTAAAATCACAGGTTTCGCTTATCCCATGCGAATGCGCCACACGAAATTCAGATGTGGGGGGAGAATTTCTAAATCACACGTGGTCCCCAGATAATACTAATCCCGTGCGAATAGGGCTTTAGCAGGTTTACATAAACTTCTATACCTATCTTATGCGTTTCTTTCACCTTTCACCTGGGATGTTCAGCATACATGGAAAAACAAACTATACTAAACCACTGATTGCTGTTAGTGAAAACATAATAGTAACGTAGCACTAAGCGTACACTGGTCGTTTTTAACATGAATGGGGGACATGGTCAACCAAATGAACATGGTTAACCTAGAGCAAAGAACCAAAAAAAAGCACAATTAACCCAGGAACATGGGTAACCATCTTAACGCTACACTCATCCTACACTTAAACTGCGAGGTGGTTTAGATCGGTCCATTGACGGATGACATAAAGCCCTCACACACACTACTCCTGTCACTGGATCTTTCTTGGACACTGAGAGGAAATACAAAACCCAAATTAAAAATACACACAAACAGTTGATAATCATATCAACATGACAAGGTATTTAATAACTAATAAAGTATGTCGTAATATTGACATGATTTGATGCGAGTTAAAATACTAGCTAGTCAATGTCTAACAGCTGATCTAGCCGCTAACAGCTGAGGTAACGTATCGCTACTTACCTTCAAAGTTGTGGATGTAACTTGATATGTACAATCCAAATCTTTTTCATGCTTTTAACCGGGTGCAGGTGAACAGTGATCGACAATCCTGTGGACGTCGTTCACGTCAATTTTCGGGAGGCCTTGTAGACAACAGGTGAAATATGCCATCTTTCGCAATCAAAATCTGCCGTTTCGCTGCTATAGCAATGTCGCGAACCGGAAATGGTCGACCGCACACTCAAGGCGGCGGAAGTAGAACTCCTTAGTTACAAGCACGTAGCCTATTGTAACGATGTAATCAATGTTATTCACCTGTCAGTGCTTTTAATGTTGTAGCTGATCACTGTAAAAACAGTATGTGCGTATTTATATAAAATAAGTAGCACTTGTATTTTAAAATCTTGTATCGTAAAATACATCCATAATACATCAATATACTACTTTCTGGGGTCACTGTATACCTTTTCCAGTTCTGTTAACAATGGCACATGATAAAGCAGAAATCTTTTCTCAGTTCCCTGTAACAGGTTTTTTTTTCACATGGCTTGGATTGTTCTGAGGATCTTTCACTAGCAAAGATGTATGTTTGCGTTTCTCTATTCTGCTTTTCCAAATAACACTGCAACAGGTTATAGAGAATTGAGAATACAGCATGCATGACACAACTTAACAAAATGAAAGTAGTCTAAAGGTGATGATACATGGGACAACATTTTGAGCAATGTTTCAAGGAACATCGCTCGGCAACTTTGCAACATTACTCGAAAAGTACTTACCTTAAGTAATGACACATTGCTACTGCAATACCATAATTTTGATTATGTGTTTGGGGTAGGGGGAAGGCTTTTAAATATTTATATTGTCAGCTAATTTTATCAGGGTGACAGATTATATTGACAGACAAATTTGAGAAAACTACCCCTACTGGTGTAAGGATGTAACCTGAAGCAAAGTTCAGTGACTGAATCTTTTTTTTTTTTTTTTTTGAGAACAGATTCAAAATAATCGATTCACTGAGATTTATTAAAATTCCCACTTCTTGCACGCAACATTTAATAATTATTTTCAAATATATATATATTTTTTTTATGAATGATCAACACAGACTATTTGCCTTGCACAAAAATGGAAAAGAGCATTCAAAAATGTGTTCTTCATTTAGTGTTGGCACATTTCTGATTTAGGCCTTTAGTCCAACTAAAATCAAACCATCTAATTTTTTGCAGATCTAGATAATGCGATTGCAAAAGAGAAAAGAGTAAAGATTTATAACAATATTTTAAAGGAAATAATTACATGTGCAACTAACTTTTGCATGATAAAAATTCTTTCAAAAGGCCTATATAAAAACAACAACATTGAATGTCACTGAAGACCATGTGAAGTAACTGTGCGTTTTTCTATTATTTGTATTGTATTATTGTATTATTTCCTTTATGAGTGGGTGGATAAAAAAACCCCAGTACATACCACTCACTCAAAATCAATTCATGTTTGTCTTTCAGAAAACAATACAAAACACATATCATGTGACCAACAATGTCACACAGTTGGATTAAAGTGCATGTTTGCTTTATTATTCTAGAGAACTTTATTCCAAACACATCAAAGACATGGAGGTGTGACAGTGAAGGAAGGGGATGACTCATTTTAGAGTGACACAGGTGGGCTAAATGTTTAGGTGCACGTCTTCAGTTAAGAAGTTACAAACAGCATAAAGAGGAAATTGATGTTATGTACAAAATGACATTGTATCCTAAGTAGCTAGCAGCACTCTGTCAAACACGAGGAAGAGATCACAGAAATCACAACAATCTGTCACATTGCATTTCCACCATCTAACACACAGTTACAACAAAAGTCTCAAGAGGAATTCTGGGTGCATTTATTTCTCCGGGTCTCTTCTCTGGTTCCAACCACCACCAACAGCCATGCATGAAGAAAAGGAAACAACAGGAACAACAGAAACAAAAAAATAAAACAACATTACATCATGGACGGAAACATTATTGACTTTTTAAAAAGTTCCAGAATCCAGATAGTACTTACATTTAGGTCTCTTTTAGGTCTATGTCTGATTAGTTTGGCTAAGCAAAAAGCTTTACTAAAATATTATTGGCATCCTTCTGTCTCAAAAGACAATTGAATCTGCACCTTAGGATCTCTAGACATTTGTTGAGTTACACTGCCTACTGTAGTGCCCGATTCTTGAAAGATATAGCAACTTTTGTATATTAAACATTCCATTTGCGAGACTTTTTACATATATTTTCATAGCAAATAAATGACTGATTAATTTATTCGGGTTAAATGTGAAATTAACTATTAATATATAATAATACGAGAGTAGATAAAATAACTTATTCCTATTTAAATTATTCACCCCCATGACTAAAGAATTTGCTAACGGGGTGATTTAGACGTGAAATGAGTGACAGAACGAAATTACAAAAATAATGTTTTCCAAACACTCTTACTGCCTGGGTCATTCCTAGATAGTATAATTTAATGTCTTAATATAATGGATAAAACATTAAACTCAGTTTTAATGCTGGAATTCATTTTAGTTCACTTAATGTTAGCTTAATATTTTCGTCATGTTCCCGACTGCTAATTTCTAACATTAATAACTGGAAGTTTATGAAGAAATATTACAGGTCGTTCTGCATATTTTTGATGAGAAAGTTTCAAACAAAACATGTTTTTGTTGTTTTGAAAGCCCCACTACATATGAATGGCTGGCTGTACAAAATGAAATGGGATGGAGTTTTTTCGGGAGAAAATGTATATTCTATCCACTAACCCTAAACCTACCTATGCAGGAAGCTTTCTGCATTTTTACATTTTCAAAAAACATCACAAAGTGTGATTTATAAGCAGTTATCCTCATGGGGACCAATTGCTATTTAGGTATTGTAGCATTGTTTTATCTTTCATTTGGTCACGCTTCATTCGTAACGTCCACTTTCATGATCCAATCAGTTCCTGATAAATAAAATGTCCTGTCCTATATCGTATCTTGTTGTATATCCTGCATCACTCAAATGGGTCACATTATAAAAGTATAATGGGTGGTAAATGACAATTCACAATTGGCTTTAAATGGTTTGTCACACCAAGTACTTATTTGTAGATGTACAATATTGTACAAGATGTACAAGTAATTTATGATATGTCTTTAAACAATGATTTCCTGTTTCCAATATAAACTTTAAAGACATCAGTCATGGTACAAAAGGTGAGTTTAGAAGGGCTTCTTGCAAGATACAGGAAGTGGTAACTCCTTAGACTTCCTGTGGTTCTGTACTTAAACAGGGCCCTGTAAAACATACTTCTCATTTGGCTTTTGTTGCACTAGATAATTTGCTATATCTTACACATACATATTATCATCTCATTAGTGTTCATAGATTTTCATACACAACGTTTACAGATACATTTTTGTATGTGCACATATATGCTTAAATCTACAATATGAATGTATTGGCATCACAAGCAATGTAAAAGTATTTACATAAACAGCTTCAGAAAAAAAATCATCACAAAAAAACGTTATGCTTTTGTTATACTGTATATCAACGCATTCTCACCCCAAGGCGTCATTTAATTTACACTTTTGACCATGCGTCAACTAACTGACGCTAAAGGGTGCCTTTAGCGTCAGTTAGATGACGCTTCCGTTATGGGTAGGTTTAGGTATGGGGTAGGCGCGTCTCATGTTGACGCTAAAGGGTGCCATGTGCGTCGGATGTAGACGCATGGTCAAAAGCGTCAGTTACATGACGCCCGAGGATGAGCGTCATCTAACTGACGCTAAAGGCACCCTTTAGCGTCAGTTAGTTGACGCATGGTCAAAAGTCTCAATTAAATGACGCCTTGGGATGAGAACGGGCTGTGTGTATATATATACACTTCATATTTGTGTTTGTGTGTTCTAGTAACACATTCCGTGACAGAAGACCCTTCTCGAACTGGCCCATCAGACAACCTTCCCGGACAATTGCCTGTGCTCGTTTCTGAACGCCGGCCTGAACACTGCCACAAGAGTGCAGTTGTCCATCGAGGGTCCTGAGTGAGGTCCTGAGGTTCTGAGGGAGTGGGTGCTGAGCTTGTGTGTATCACTGTTTACCATTGGACCAGCAGATGATGGCACCAGCCCCACTCCCAACCCAGTGCCCAGCTGTTTGATACTCATCGGAAGTAAGCATTGTTTTATTTTCTTGACTGGTTGATGGTATGAATAGTTATTTTCCTAATGTGATTATTTTTTGTAGGACTTCACATTCTGTGGGGTTTGTTTTTCTGTTGCTAATGCCTGGTTGGACCCTTGTCTGAAACTCTATGAAGTGAGTTTAGAGGCCATGTGGCTTATAGCAGCGAATCCTGAAACTGAATTACACCCGCACTGCTGTGGATCCTGAAGCTGAATAATACCACTTATGTGATTTTGGATCAACACTAAGTTTGACACTGTGAGGATTTGGGATTTGTGTTCTTGGACCTGAGCTTTCATGGACATTGAGTTCTATAGTGTGGTCAATGAACTTTCAGCGTGATTATCCATGGCATCGTCATCTTCGTCATTATCATCATTCAAAAACAGATAAGACTTTCATTTGTATGTTGCTGGATCTTGAGTGGAAAAACAATTAAGATCTTTTGTGTGTCTATAAGAAGGTTTTGAGAGATAAAGAAAAATGCAATGAATGAGAAGTATTTATTGATGGTTTTCTGCATGTCACAGATTTGTTAAGATTGGTAATAAACACTTGTACCAGTGTACTTTAAACAACATATAGTTATTGAATCCCACCCTATAAAAAAATCTGATTTATAACTAATTATTTTGTGAGGTTAAAGGGACACTCCACCCATTTCCATTAAAGGTGCCCAAAGTAAAAATTGAGGTAAAATTATCCCAAAAATGAGCTACACGCATCAAAAGATTGAGAAGAAATAAGTGCAATGATGTCATTAAAAAATTGACAAGTTATAGTGCTGCCGAGATATACACCTAAATTAGCATGCTAAATTACTAGGGCCGGCCCGACTGGTGTCGTAATACCAGTTTCGGCCATGGGAGGCGGTATGCGGGGAACATAACCACCATTCAAACTGTAATACACGAATAACTCGCACGGCTTGTGGGCGTACTTGAACCTGATGTCAATCATGTGAAAAGTACAGCCCATTACTTTCAGTTCAGGGAAGAGACGAGAGCGGAAAAATGGCTGAAGCCCTTGGCAAGAGAGCCTTAGCCACACCATAACCACCCGCTGCAGGGAAAAAACCTCACACAGATGCTCAAAAAAAATCGGACAAAAAAAGGAGCAGAACCAGTGTCAATATAGGCACTGCTTTCCATCGCTGGAGACTTTTAATGGACAAGAAAGAAATGAAGTTCGACTCTGAACTTGCAACATTTCTTTTGGATCGGTAAGTAAGATGCTGTTAGTATTTCACTAGAAGTTTGTTTTATATGTTTGTGTAATTTTTTCGGGAAGTTATAGAAATGTATCGAAGGATGTTCGAAAAACAAAAAAAACAACTGACCTAATGCTGTAAACATACAGAGAGCCCTATCAGCTGTTAAAATTAAATCTAATGCATTCTTTTTATTATAACAACTTTATTTAATGATATAAGTAAAATTATAATAAATATGTAGTAGGCCAACACATATATAGCAAAATACACTATAACTCTTTTTTTCTTCCTAACTACGTGGCTTATATTATCTTTATTAAATGTATTTCCTGAGGTAAATCTGACATATTTGTTCTCCAGCTATGTTGTTGCCTTCTGTACACTGATTAAAAAAAGGATTGGATAGATATTATGTATGAGGAATACATTTTGGTAAGTTGTAGCATAGGCTACTGTCTTTTTTAACAGTCTTCGTGTTTTTTTACTATTAGCTAACGTTAGTAGAGATGATCGGTTCACGTGCGCTAGAGATCTCTCATTTAACTTCTACAAGCGCCAAAAAACATATTGTTTGAATTGCGTAATAAAATTTACAGAATCTGGGAGCTTAGTTTTTGATATATCATAACTAACCTGCTCTGTCTAATCTGTCGGTCTACGTGTCCCCTTTGCTTTGCGATTTTTCTGTGCGTCAGAAAATTTATGTGTGGCGTGAGAGCGTGTGAAAAGTGTCAATTGCGAGTTAGTAGCTCTGAATGGCGCAAGCTTGGTCTAAATCAGCGAATGCTGTCTGTCAAATAAATGTAATTCAAACTAACAATAAATATGTAATATAAACAAAACTAATATGAACATATTCACTGGTAAAGGTGAAGGGGAGTAGCTTGAAGATGTCATTTAAAAATCACTTGACATCAGCTAACGTTCCTCTGGAGTCTGGAGTCAAATCTTCCTCTAATAGGAGTTGGCTCGGGGTCTGCTACGGCGTGAAGGTGGGGCGGAGCCATAGACTGTAAGGGCGGAGCATAGAGACTATGCCGTTTCTCGTTTGTTACGTTAGAGTAGACCAACTCACTTTCTGGAGGTATACTGCCCCCATCTGGTATGGAATGTGGAGTATGAATTTATTTTTTGGCAGACATTCCACATGGCACCTTTAAAGGGATACTCCACCGGTTTTTCATATTAAACTATGTTATTCCCTTAACTAAGACGAGTTGATACATACCTCTCTCGTCTCAGTGCGTGCACTTTATCGCTCTGTATTGCCGCAAAACTATGTTAGCACTTAGCTTAGCCCAGTGCATTAAATATGGGCCAAAAAGAGAAGCGACCAAACACTTCCTCATTTCTACTACTACCGGCGCATGTCACGTTGGTTGTATTGACGGAAATGAGAGGGAGGGGGAGAGGAAGCGGGAGCCGGTAAGAGGACTTTTCACGAGTGAAGATATTATTGTGCCAAGTCGAAGTGCTCAAAAGCACTTGTTATGGTATTCCGCCATACAATATAGTCATCAATTTTAAACACTTAGAAAAGTGCAACGTTTTATTTTGTGTCACCAGCCTAGGTCAAGTTACACTACTTGAGTAACTGTGTTTAAATAGGGAAAACGAGGAAGTGTTTGGTCGCTTCTCTTTTTGGCCCATATTTAATGCACTGGGCTAAGCTAAGTGCTAACATAGTTTTGCGGCAATACAGAGCGATCTAGTGCACGCACTGAGACGAGAGAGGTATGTATCAACTCGTCTTAGTTAAGGGAATAACATAGTTTAATATGAAAAACCGGTGGAGTATCCCTTTAAGCTTTCCATTGTTAGAAACCCAGTCATACTATTTAATGGTCGTGCAACACTCTCTCATTTTCCCCTGAGACGAGAGAAATCCGCTATATACCTTTTTCACTTCCTCCTACAATGACGCAAAAATTGTAATTTTACGTCATTGTAGGAGGAAGTGTAAAGGGGGGGGGGGGGTGTTTCTGTAAAGACTACAAGCACTAGCTCCCACCCTTTCAAACCCGCCAATAGGGGGTTGGACCTAATGCCCTAACAGACTTATCACAGATCAGTGCCAGTGCGTTTGATTTCACCGGCAGAAACTTTTTGAAAATTTGTAAGCAGACAAAATCATAGGAGATGTGTTGCTTTACAGCAGACGACTATGTCAGTGTGTGTTCTCACTAGCCACTAGCTGCTAATAGAGTCGAGTCCGAAAGAACCATACCTCCAGGCAAATGCGTTTAGAGCTACTAGCACTGCTAGTTCCAGACGTTCCTGGCTGTTCATCGTCATCATCTGACAAGGTAAATATCGACGGAATTGCGGTTTTCACAAGCGCGGGTCTCTTCAAATGGTGTGTTCACACCGAACGTGAATTTATTATTTGCGTGAGTGGATCACATTCAAAGTTAATGCAAAGACGCGAATAGACGCATCATCCGCGCAAGTTGAAAAATTTGAACTCGAGCGAATGTTCAAGCGTCTAACTAGATGCGTATTTGACGCTCTATTCGCGTTCAGTGTGAACACACCATAAGGGGTTGGGTTCGAAATCTTCTGGATTGAAATGTAGACTGCACACGTCAGATGTTTTAGTGCTTCAATGGCTGTGTCCTCTCTGAACTTCGGGTTATTGATAGCCCGTAGCCACTTTTTGCACAAGTCCAAATCTTTGGGTAATCTATGAAAACTTACTCTGTGTATTTTCCTTGTGCTGGCTGAAAATGCCGGTACCATGCAGAGATTTAATAACTACCCTTAGTGATCTATACATAGATTCTGAAAATGAAAGTGAAGAAAGCATAGTTGATGCCTCTAATTGTGGTTTTCTACCACCACCACCACCTGCAACAGAGAGAGAGACCTTTTTCATCGAACAGCTCATCGAACAGCTCACTGATAGATTCAATGTGTTGTAAGAACGAGTTTATGAATGTGTAAAGAACATGAGTGGCTTTGTTTCACAAGAGGAATTTCAGAACAAATGTAAAGGGATGGAAGATTGTTTGATGTATCAAATGGAACGTGAATGTGAGAGAATCAAGAAAGTTGGGGAAATGTCGGTAAAGGAACTCGGTCAATCAATGATAGAATGTCTGAAAAGAAGGGATGTGCAGCTTCAAGCCAAGTTCAAATCACGAATTCCAATATCCACACCTGTAACATCCAAAATGTATTGTGGTGCTCATGATTCTGGGCAAAGTCAAAATCACACCTATGAAGTTCAGCATGGGTCTTTAACAAGTCAAGAGAAAACTATGTTAATGACCTACAATCCACCGGTCAAATTAGACTTTCCCTGTTTCAGTAATAAGCAAGATGAGGATCCTATTCTGTTCATTGAACGTTGTAAGGAGTTAGAACTTTGCAGTTAGACCACTAATTGATCAGGCTTAAGGAAACTGCTAAAGACTGGTGGCAAGCTGAGAGAAGGAAAGAAAATAGTTGGGGGCAATTCAAGGATATCTTCCTACAATCTTTTCTCTGCAAAGATTATGAAGATGTGGCATCAAGATGGTTGGTGGAGAGAAAGCAACGATCCATGGAGAGCATAAGAGACTTTGCATTTCATTATCGTGTTTAAGATGGAGGAAGACAATGTCAGAGAATGACATTGTACTGGCCATATTACGTAACTGCAATCCCCGCCTGGCTAGTTTGTTAAGAGGTACAGTGACAAAGATTGGCGAACTGGTTAGAATTGGAACACAAATTGAACGTGATTTTGAGGAAGCCAAAAAATATTGGAAGCAAGTAAATTCTGAAGAGGAAAAAAGAAAAATGCCAGCAAGCACTCGAGTGGTGCAGTCCATCGAAATGCAACATCAAACTGTAACTAAGACGGTTAATATACCTATAATCTTACGTGATAGGTTTTTTTCAGCCATGGTGGACACAGGTAGTTAATTGTCTCTAATTCAAGGATCAGTCTGGAAACAACTGAATCAGGGTGAACCAAGTCAGCAGAGCAAGGGCCAAACATTTATGTTGGCCAATGGGCAAAAGCAAGCAGCTACTGGAAGGTGAAATGGCAATGTAAAATGCAGGGTCAAACATTTACCTTGACACTGTTTATATTGAAAGACAGAGATTTAAAAGTACCAGTCATTTTAGGAATGGATTTATTGTTGCATTCTGGGATTGTGCTGGACTTCAGTAAAGCCCAATATGGTCTACCATCTCTAAGCAGCCAGGAAGCAAACCAGTTTTTCCCATTTGTGACACAAGATTCTTCTTCTTTCGCACCCAGAGGGTAAGAGTTGGCCATTATACATCGACGGCCCTCAGTCTCAGCACTGGCTCCCCACAAGGTTGTGTATTGAGCCCCGTGCTGTACACTCTCTACACGCACGACTGCACCTCCACCCACCACAATAACATCATAGTGAAGTTTGCGGACGACACTACAGTTGTGGGGCTCATCACTGGAGCAGACGAATCAGCTTACAGAGAGGAGGTTAAACATCTGTCGGTGTGGTGTAGGGAGAATAACCTTCTCTTCTTAATACTGTAAAGACCAAGGAGTTGGTGATTGATTACAGGAGGGAAAAGACTGACATCACACCACTCATCATTAACGGGGATCAGGTGGAGCAGGTGTCGGACTTCTGTTTTCTGGGTGTGCACATTGAGGAGGGTCTGACATGGAGTGTAAACAGTGTGAAGGTGCTAAAAAAGGCCCAACAACGTTTGCACTTCCTGAGGGTCCTCAGGAGAAACGACATCACTCAGAGACTGCTGGTATCCTTCTACAAGTGCACTATAGAATCTATCTTAACTTACTGCCTATGTGTGTGGTTAAGTAGCTGCACAGCAGCCCAGAAAAAGGCTTTCCAACGGGTCATTAACACGGCCCAGAAGATAGTCGGTTGTCCCCTCCCTACAATGGTTGACCTTCACAGTGCTCGCTGTGTCAAAAAAGCTCAGAGCATTATTAAAGACACTTTCCATCCCGGTCACTCCTCGTTTGAATTGTTGCCATCAGGCAGACGATACAGGCCAATCAAATCAAGAACAAACAGAGTTAAAAACAGTTTTTATCCAACAGCTATAACCACCCTTAATGCCATAAAAAAACATCCATAAATAGTATATAGTCAATTTGTGCAATAACTATGACAGTATGGATGGTAGTGTGTGTGTGTGTGTATCTCCAATAAGATGGGGAGGTTTTTATTGTCATTTATTATTCTATTTTTGATGTTTATTATTATTGATTTTATTGATGCACCAACTGGTTGGTACTTGTCATTTTGTTGTACAGGTTACAATGACAATAAAGGCAAACTAAACTAAACTAAACTTCTTCAGTATATTTCTACTTGGCCATACCCACACTTCCCATTGATTACACAGTGGTTGAATCTATACAAATACTAATAGGTAAAGCAGAGACCACATCACTATACAAGGAAAAATTGGAACATCTGTTGAATGACTGGCCTACTGTATGCGCAAAAGAGATTGGACATTCTAGCATGGTCAAACATCGAATTATAACCACTGATGAACTGTCAGTCAGAAAAAGGGCATACAGACTTTCTATGGACAAGCAGAAATTTGTTGATGATGAAATTCAGGAACTGTTGAATAAAAATATCATACAACCATCTTTTTCACCATGGGCATCTCCTGTCGTGGTGGTACCCAAAAAGGATGGAAGTAGCAGGTTGTGCACTGATTATAGAGGCTTAAATGTCAAACACATCTTGATGCGTACCCCATGCCACAAATCCAGGAAATATTGGAGTCTTTCCAAGGTTCTACTTTCTTCAGCACACTGGATCTCAAAAGTGGCTATTGGCAACTTGAGATGGAAGAGGATAGCGTACAGAAAACAGCATTTGTGACATCAGCAGGCTTATTTGAATTCTTGCGTTTACCTTTTGGCCTCAAAAACTCAGCGGCCTCATTTCAAAGACTTATGGAGACAGTGTTGAGAGCCCTCAAAGGCAAGTGTTGTCTGGTATATATAGATGATGTAGTCGTGTACTCCAAAAACGAAGAGGAACGCATCAATGACCTCACTCAGGTATTTCATTGTTTACACAATGCTGGACTTTCACTTAACATAGGGAAATATCACTTCATGCAACGCAACATCACTTACCTGGGTAACATGATGTTTTATTAACAAAGTTCGGGAGAAGCACGTTCAGATAATTAAAACGGGTGGAGAGCACTCAGCAATCATGATTAAAACGTGTATATATAGACTCAGCAGTCTCACCTCATTTCTCTGACAGTTTAGCAGCGTTTGGCCCCTCAGTACCTTCCTCCATCGTCAGGCCGCCGCAACAGGCCCCAAGTAAGCCGCGCTGCAGATTCAGTCCCGGCCAGTCCACACTCTCAACATCTGCCGGGTCAACTCTGTGAGTTCTTAGCTCAAAACCTTTTCGTTTTCTGTCCCTGATTTGAACTTCGCATCGCTTCAGTTGTTGATTCACGAGCAAGTCATGCTATCTGGATACAAATTTGATCGGGGGAACACGTGTATTAAATAGTTTCTGTACAAAGAATTTTGCCGTTCATTAACGCAATATGTCCTGTGGCGTAAACTGCCATGTAAACAGTAGGTCGCATATTGCGTGCAGATTGCACAGAACCATTAAGAACCTTTTGTTGACACTGTCCTGCAATTTATTTACAAAAATCGCTTAGAAACTTAGTTATAGCATAAATGTATTTTTATTTTTGAAGTAGGTCATTTAAACCCACAGCTTCACACTATTGTTTTTTTTTATTCAGAACGAACAAATCGGCATGGAATATGACCCATAAAAAATGATGAAAATAAACAGAGAAATAAGAACATTTTCAAACGTTTAATAATCGATCCCTCAGCCCCGCACAGTTTCTGCTGAGTTCGGGATTCTAATTGCACAGGTTAAAACCATGGGTTCAGCCTCGTCCATTTGAATATTGGGCATTAACTTGGATACAGGTGATTTCCAGGCATCACTGCACAAAACTCATCCACCTTCCCAGATAGTCTAAACTGTTCTAAACGCGAACTGCTATCTTTACCCGGCCACTTAAACTTGCGCATAATCATGCAAGGATTTAATCTCTCTCCTCCTCTTCCTCGCGTCTTCGATTAACGCGCAAGAAGATGAGCATCGATCCGCCAGGCCCCAATCTCCTCCTCCCTTCACTCAGCCTCACACCACAGAAGCTCAATTCTCCAGCTCTGTTTCTCTGGCTAATTTCCTCCACTGCCACAGCAGTGATGCCTCCTCTGCTCCCACAGGAGCTCTGTTTCTCTGGCCAATTTTCTCCACCGCCACAGCAGTGATGTCTCCTCCGCTCCCGCAGGAGCGCAATTTCTCCAGGTAATTTTTTCCACGGCCACAGCAGTGATGTCTACTCTGCTCCTACAGGAGCTCTGTTTCTCTGGCTAATTTCCTGCACTGCCACAGCAGTGATGTCTACTCTGCTCCCGCAGATGCTCTGTTTTCTGGCTAATTTTATGCTCTGCCACAGCAGTGATGTCTACTCTGCTCCCGCAGAAGCTTTGTTTCTCTGGCTAATTTTCTCCACAGCCACAGCAGTGATGTCTACTCTGCTCGCAGGAGCTCTGTTTTTCTGGCTAATTTTCTCCAATGTCGCAGCAGTGATGTCTACTCTGCTCCCGCAGGAGCTGTTTCTCTGGCTAATTTTCTCCACTGCCACAGCAGTATGTGTCCTCTGCTCCCGCAGGAGCTCTTTTTCTCTGCCTAATTTTCTCCACTGCCAGAGCACTATGTGTCCTCTGCTCCCGCTGGAGCTCTTTTTCTATATTTCTTCTTTCTCTGTCCAGCGAGCATTGGTCTCCCAGCGGACATAGCATGCATCTGTGTTTCCTCCTTCTCCATCCAGCGAGCATGGTCTCCCAGCGGATGTTGCATGCATCTATGTTTCTTCTTTCTCTGTCCAGCGAGCATTGGTCTCCAAGCGGACGTAGCATGCATCTATCTCTACTCTTTTTCCATCCAGCAAAAATTGGTCTCCCAGTGGATGTTCTATGTACCGTAGGATTACAAATCTATTGAAATGTTCATTTAGGTTACAATATGACAGCGAAACCATTTCATATTTGATTTAAAAAAAAAATCACATTTCTCTTTCGTCCAGCGACGCAGTGTAAGAAAAACTCCTGGCCAAGTTCCCATTTTCTCTTTTCCTGTTTTCTCTTTCTGCCCAGCAGGCTCTGGTCCCACAGCAGACGCAGTGAGAACTCTTCCGGTAGAGCACTTATGTTTTCTCCTTCGTCCAGCGACGCAGTGTGAGAAAATCTCCCGGTCGAGTACTCATTTTCCTCTTTCCAGTTTCCTCTTTCTGCCCAGCGGGCTTCAGTCCCACAGCGGACACATTGAGAACTTTTCCGGTAGAGCACTTATGTTTTCTCTTTCGTCCAGCGACGCAGTGTGAGAAAATCTCCCAGTCGAGTACTCATTTTCCTCTTTCCCGTTTCCTCTTTCTGCCCAGCAGGCTTCAGTCCCACAGCGGACACAGTGAGAACTTTTCCGGTAGAGTTGTTATGTTTTCTCTTTCGTCCAGCGACGCAGTGTGAGAAAATCTCCCGGTTGAGTACTCATTTTCCTCTTTCCCGTTTCCTCTTTTCCAGCAAGCATTTTGTCTAACAGCGCACGTAACGAAACTTTCCTGTTAGCCTAGATCGGAAGGGCCACTCCACGGTCGGCAGATAAGCCCCAACGACCGCAAGCCCCCCCTGTCGAAGCTACATGGGCCTCTTGGTCTGTCGTCCGTGATTTGTGCGAACAGCTCCCATCAAGAAGGCACAACTCTCCTAAATTTGCCATTCCTAATTACAATTGCTCCCTATTCTCAGGTCAGCAGGGCCTGTTAGTCCAGCGCAGTGAGCCGCCACCACGGGCCCTCCCAGCCAAGCGCCCAGACCCTTTCACAAGATGCCAGCCCGCCAAACTGGGCACTCATTTGGGGGGTCTTTAGTCCGGCGGCTGTCCTCTGCTCTCTAGCCTTTTGGGGGGAGTACTCTGGGTTCGGGCCGAATTCCAAGCTTGGAGCCCTCCCCCCGGACAGCACGCCGAATACGCATTCCCCTTAATTGTATGTAAGCGTGAACTCGTGAAATAATCTCAGCAGAAGGAGTCAAGACGGATTACAACAAAGTCTCAGCCATCAATAATTTTCCCACTCCACAGTCTCTCAAAGATGTACAGCGATTCTTAGGGTTAGCTGGATGGTATCATCGTTTCATTCCACATTTCTTCACAAAAGCAGCACCTTTACATGCCCTCAAGCAAAAAAACTCCACCTGGATTTGGGAAGAAGAATGCCAAAGAGCTTTCAACATCATAAAACAGGACTTGACTCAAGCACCAGTTCTCTTACCGCCGAACCATTTCGGGTCCAAACGGATGCAAGCGAGATGGGACTGGGTGCAGTACTTATCCAAGAAATGGAGGATGGTGAAAGAGTCATTTCATATGCATCCCGACTCCTCAGAGGAGCTGAGAAATCGTATTCAGTATCTGAAAAGGAGTGTTTAGCAGTCATCTGAGCAGTTGAAAAATGGAGACCGTATCTGGAAGGGAGGACATTTGAGGTCATTACCGGTCTCGCTGCACTCACTTGGGTATTTCAACATCCTAAGCCTTCCTCGCGATTAACTCATTGGACAATATGGTTGAGGGTTATGACTTTACAGTCAAATATCGTAAAGGTCATTGCAACGTAGTGCCTGATGTGTTATCCAGGTCACCAGAACAACAACCCTCAGACATTATTGCAGTAGTAAGAGTTTCAAAATCCAGCAACCTACCAGTGGACATATCTAATATCTCGGCGGCACAGCAAAAGGACCCAGAGATTCAAGAGCTTGTCTTAAAGGTACAATCACAGACGGCCCAAGATATTTCCCGTGTACATTACATGATTGAAAATGGTCTTTTGTTCTGAAGCATGCCAGACAGACAAATTGGTCAGAAATTATAACTCATCATTCCCTCAGATTTGCGCAAAGAATTTATGCATTATGCTCATGACGTGGAAACTTGGGTAGACTTAAAACACTACTCAGACTACTAGACATGATATATTGGCCGAGTGTAAGATCTGACGTATGGAAGCACTGCAAAGAATGTATCACTTGCCAACAATACAAACCATCCTTGAGCAAATTATCTGGTTACCTCCAATCCACACCCATTGTCGAACCAGGTCATATGATTGGAGTCGACCTCATGGGACCATTCCCAAAGAGTGTTAGGCAGAATGAACACCTTTTGGTCGTGGTTGACTATTGCTCTAAATGGGTTGAGTTGTTCCCATTGAGGCAGGCCAAGGCACCATGAATTGCCCAGATCCTGATAGAGGAGATTTTCACAAGATGGGGACTCCTGCCTATCTTGTTTCTGACAGAGGGCTTAGTTTACTTCTAATTTACTTAGCCAAGTATGCAAGCAATGGGGAGTTGTCCAAAAGCTCACGACCACCTACCATCCACAAACCAACCTCACTGAACGCATCAACCAAATTTTGGAGACAATGATGGCATCTTATGTCGAAGAACAGCATCGACACTGGGACCAATGGTTGCCTGGATTACGATTTGCAATAAATACTGCTTGGCAGGAGAGTACCGGCCATTCCCCTGCACAGATTGCCTTAGGTCGAAACTTAAAAGGTCCAGTAAGAGCAATTCAACTCCACAAGATACCTGATCCAAATAGTCCCATCTATCTAGTACTTGACAGACATCATCAGCTCCTCCGTCTGGTAAAGGAGAATGTAGAAAAAGCACAAAACAAATAACAGCGATATTACAATCTGCGCCGCAAACAAAACCAGTATCAAGTTGGAGATGTAGTTTGGGTACGTGCTCATCCGGTGTCCAGAGGAGGGTTTCAAGTTGTCTGGTTGGTGGAAGGGACCAGCCAGAATAATTAAACAGCAAGGCCCTGTAAATTACTCTGTTTCTTTGCTTACAGACCCTGAAAGAATAGATATTTATCATGTGCAAAATCTAAAACCTTGCCATGGATATGTCAAGTCTTAAACTGAGGGGGTGCATATGTAACAGTCAAACCTGTTTACATGTTTATTGTTTGGGGTGTTGTAATTATACTACACACCTTGAAGAGGCAGCAAAGAGTAATACTCTCAGGTATAAAACGGGTGTAGAGAGTAGAAGTAGTAGATTTGTAATGGAGGAGTTAGCATGCCTTATGAATCCAAACAATCAATAGTCCTGATTGGGAAACTGAGAGTTTGATGCTCAATCGGAAGCATTGTTTTATTTTCTTATGTTGACTGGTTGATGGTATGAATAGTTATTTTCCTAATGTGATTATTTTTTGTAGAAGGACTTCACATTCTGTGGGGTTTGTCTTTCTGTTGCTAATGCCTGGTTGGACCCTTCTCTGAAACTCTATGAAGTGAGTTTAGAGGCCATGTGGCTTATTGCAACGGATCCTGAAACTGATTTACACCCGCACTGCTGTGGATCCTGAAGCTGAATTATACCACTTTTGGATTTTGGATCAACACTAAGTTTGACACTGGGAGGATTTGGGATTTGTGTTCTTGGACCTGAGCTTTCATGGACATTGAGTTCTATAGTGTGGTCAATGAACTTTCAGCGTGATTATCCTTGGCTTCGTCATCTTCGTCGTTATCATCATTCAAAAACAGATAAGACTTTCATTTGTATGTTGCTGGGTCTTGAGTGGAAAAAACAAGTAATATTTTTTGTGTGTCTATAAAAAAGGTTTTGAAAGATGAAGAAAAATGCAATGAATGAGAAGTATTTATTGATGGTTTTCTGCATGTCACAGATTTGTTAAGATTGGTAATAAACACTTCCCATGTACTTTAAGCAACATATAGTAAGTGAATCCCACGCTATTAAAAAAAATTGATTTATAACGAATTATTTTGTGAAGTTAAGGAAGCAGTTATACAGTCACTCAGTTCTTCCAGCCTCTGAGTGCTCAGCTCCATCTGGACCTGTCGCCCTGGCTCCTGTGCCTGTCCTCCTCCCTCCCTCAAATCCAGCATGGTTCATCAGACATTCAGCCTCGCCAGGCTACTTCGGACCATTGAGTTCCACCTAGCACGTCCAACAATGGCTACTCCCTCCAGCGACGCTGCCATGGTTCGCAGTCAGGGTTCGCCTATACTCAGGGCCATTCCCAGGGTCACATCACCTGCACCACCCTGGACTTTCTGTTCTATCCCTCTCCCAGACTCCGGTCCTCCACCTGAGCCTCCTTCTCCTTCTGACCTCTCACGAGGTCGCGCCTTTCCAGGAGGGGTCATAATGTCACTGTTTCACTCAGTTTGGACTTTGTTTTCGTTTGCACAGTTTCTCCCGGTCTAGTTTATTGTCATGGTCAATCATTTGATTCGTTATTCAGTTCAGGTGTGTGATTCATTTTTGTTTGCATGTATATTTAAGTTCCTTTCTTTCTGTTCATCACTGTCGGGTCTTGTCTATGTCACAGGATTTGCCTGTGGATTTATTAAAGACTGCATTATTGCCTTCATGTTTGTGTGTGTTCTAGCAACACAATCTGTGACACATATGTATGTACATTATCAATATGTTTGTGTAGTTACAGTTTAATATTATATAGATATCCCTAGCCAAAACTTTTTTATTGTATGTATAACAGAAACAGCAGGAAAAGAGCTTCTACAGAGTGCAAACACCATAACAATGACCATCTTACACTTGCCTATTGTTACACACTTAGTTATGACCATAATCTGAACAGTATTTTCTATTATAGACAGAATGTGCTTGAAAGGTAATTTTAGAAACATGTCACAACATTTTTGATTGAGGTCTTGATAAGATTGATATATTTAATAGATTTGTTTGAGCTACTTAACAGATGAATTATTTCTATCTGGATTATTATATGATTTATGATAAAAAAAATGATTTGTGGACTAAAGAATGTAAATGTACTAATGTATTTTTTTTGGTTTGTTTGTTAATCAGTCATTTTTGCTCAGTGAGTTGCAAAGTGTATCATTGCACTCTGTGTGATCTATCTGATGAAGAACTTAGGCCTTCATTAAACTTTTAAAGTCTTAACTTAAAAGTCTTAAAAGTCTTAGGGTACGTTAACACGGCAACAATGTGCTTAAAACGGATACGTTTTTCCTTTCAGTTTTTCATGATTCACGTTTTTTGTTGTTTACAAGGAGACCATTTTCAAAAACTTGCACTTTGAAGCCCCTGTTTACACGACACCACAATGTTTTCAAGTAAAAACGTACAACTTTGTATCCATTTTGGCCGTGCATTTACACGAATGCACATTATTTATTATTACATATTACACATATCATAAAGAAATCGAACCACAAACGGACCCGCAAACCAACCATACTCAGACCACCACAGGGGGTGGTTCGCTTTTTGGTCCTTTTAGGGGGTCTGATATCACTTGGTTTGTTCACATTAAATATACACGCTGAACTGCTCCGAGAGCGTTTGGAGGGTTCAAACGAACTAGGTATGAAAACACCCTAAGTTTACTGACTGTGCTGGTGTTCATTCATTATCCACAAGGAGGTGTCACTGAGTTCATTTGAACTCACCATCTTTCTTTTTCTTCATCCCTTTTCTCTTCAACATTTGTATGAAGGTTCAACCAACTTGCCCTTGAACAAGGTTCAATAAAACCTGAAACCGCAACAAACACACTAGATGAGGTTTGAAATTTTGTAACTTTTAATAATGAAATTAATAACTTTGTTAATGACAAAAGAAGGCAAACCAATAACAACCAAGAGATAGCTACAGAGACCAGGGGGCGGTTCTGGTGGGGGGGGGGGGGGGGGGGGGGGAACGAAATAATATTTAAGTCATTTCATTCATTTGAGTGAAGTGAACATTTAACTCAAAAGCTATTTTCTCCGGACATGTCTACATGCGCAATCTTTAATTATATCCTGAATTATAGTCATTATAATGCAGCCAAATATAGGCTAAATTATGACCAACGCAATTAACGTAATAACCGTTCATGAGCAACTATTCAGCACAGAGATAGGATACCCAAGAAAAGATACAGGGAAAAGAAAATATTTAATTTCAGTAATGTACATGTATAGTAAGAAATAATATTAATCTATCAAATTGTTCAGTGAATACTTTTCCAGTATTCGATGTTTGTTTTTAAACAACTTGAAACAATGATATGCAAACTTTGTAAAGAGTCTGCTATCAGAGAACTGATGTAGGTTACAAAATAACATGTAAAATAAATGCTTTTGTTTTGCTTATATAAATTAAGCATGTATATATGATAATATAATATTACAGATAAATTGATTTTCCTAAGTTGATTTGTGTTGGGCCCATCTGTAAGATTATACAGCAGATTTGTTTGTTTTGTTATCAATTTGTTTTGAGTTATGTGTCAAGTATACTGATGCAGAAAAGTGCCTAAATATCAAGTGTGGGTAACACTTTATAAAAACTGCACACTATTAATCATTAGTTAAGCATTAGTCAACAGTTAATTCATAATTTAAAAATCCTTAATAGACATTAATTAGCAGTTTATAAATACAGCTATAAATGCTTTATTCTTGATTTAAAAGTATATCTAGAATGTGTTTAATAATTGTATTTTCATACTGTCAGGATACAGGCCCGGAGACAGAGGTAAGTGAATGAACATAAACTTTATTTCGTCACATACAAGGTCCGTGCTCAAAGGGTTTTGGTGTTTCAAGGTGAATAGAAGACGGATACTCTGGCGTGTAGACTTTTAGGTGAGCAGATCCTCTTCAATGTGTGTTACATCAAACAAACTTAGTTCTGTGATACTTGCTTTCTTTCTTTCAGGTTATCCATTGGCGAACGAGATTCAGGAAAGATACCTGGGTTCAGGACCGGGCAGAGACCATAACGTGGATCCTAAGGACATCAGAACATGGATAGAAAGGTTAGTATACTATAGGTAAGTATACATTACGTTACTTGCTGCTGGATGACACAGAGAGTTTCTTGGTAACTGGGTTTGGGTCTGTTCCTGTTGGAGGCTTGACAATGACTGAGAGTGAGCTGGGTGTTTTTATGCCGGGATGGATGTGACTACTAATTGTGAACAGGTGCAGGTGATTAGTAATCCGGGGATAGAGATCGTTGCATAGTGACTGCTGGAGATACCGATCTACTCCTGACATTACCCCCCCCCTCCAGAGTCCGCGCCAGCGGACCTTGGAACCCGACGCCGTGGGGGTCTACCTCTGGGCCGTGGTGCAGGTTTCTCAGGATGCTGAGCATGGAATTCAAGGAGTAGACTAGGATCAAGAACGTCATTTCGGGGTACCCAACTTCTTTCTTCTGGTCCATATCCTTCCCAGTCGATGAGATACTCTAACTGACCCCCTCGACGTCGAGAGTCCAATACCTCCTTTATTAAGTAGATGGAATCTGGTTCAATAGATGGTACCGGGGGGTTATCCTCTGGAGCGGCCTCTGTGACTGAGTGAGATATAGATGGATAATGGGGTTTCAGCAGAGATACGTGGAACGTGGGATGGATCCGATATTCCGGGGGCAGACGAAGTTGATAGGTGACTGGATTGATCTGTTTCACAATGGGAAATGGCCCGATGTACTTGGGATTTAACTTGCGACAGGGTTGACGTAACCGAATGTCCCTCGTAGCGAGCCAGACTAGCTGTCCAGGTTGGTACTCAAGGTTTGGGCGGCGGCGAACATCAGCGAAATGTTGTTGACGATTGACGGCTTGTTGAATGTGTTGGTGAGTTTGATCCCAGACTCTTTCGCTCTCTTGAAACCATTTATTCACTGCGGGTACCTCTGATGGCTCACCGGACCATGGGAACAGCGGGGGCTGGTAACCAAGGATACATTGGAAAGGGGTTAACTGTGTGGATGATTGTCTGAGCGAGTTTTGGGCATATTCTGCCCAGATGAGATAACGGCTCCAGATGTTTTGAATGTTTAGATGTTCAGATGTTTAAAGAAAGTTCGCCAGACCCGAGAAATGAACTGGGGTCCTCTGTCTGAGACTATGTCTTCTGGGAGACCGAAATTGCGGAAAACATGCTCCATCAATAACTCGGCGGTGACAAAAGCCGTAGGGAGTCCTCTCAAAGGAATTAGCTTGCATGCCTTTGAAAATCGGTCGATGGCTACTAGGATGCAGGTGTTTCCCTCAGACATAGGAAGATCGGTGACGAAATCAACTCCAATATGTGACCAGGGTCTTTGTGGAACAGGTAAGGGAACTAACTTTCCCACCGGAAGGTTTCTTGGAACCTTGGACATGGCACAGGGGATACAACCTTGAATAAAACTCGTGATATCATTGTGCATGTGGGGCCACCAGTACTTGGCTTGAAGGGTTGCTAGAGTCTTGTTTATGCCCGGATGACCGGTTCCCACTGAAGAATGAGCAGAATCAATTAAGGAAGTTCGGAATTCTTCGGGCACGTAGATCTTTTCGGGAGGACATCCTGGAATTCTGGGCTGCTGTCGAGACAGTTCTAGAAGTTGCTCATTAAATTCCCACTGGATGGGATTAACGAACAATCTCTCGGGTAAGATGGTCTCTGGTTCTTCTACTGGGGTTTCTGAGGCATAGAGTCGGGAGAGAGCGTCAGCTCTGGTATTCTTGGAGCCCGGGCGATATGATATCTTGAAGTGAAACCGTGTGAAGAACAATGCCCATCTGGCCTGGCGTGGATTGAGTCTCTTTGCGTCCCTCAGATATTGGAGGTTCTTGTGGTCTGTAAGTACTAGGAATGGATGCTTTGCTCCCTCTAGCCAATGTCGCCACTCTTCCAGGGCAAGTTTAACTGCTAGAAGCTCTCGATTCCCAATGTCATAGTTAGCTTCCGCGGGGGATAGCTTCTTAGAAAAGAATACGCATGGCAAGGGTTTGGAGGAAAGTTCAGAGTATTGTGATAGGATTCCACCGACCCCGGTGGTGGAGGCATCGACTTCTACCAAAAATGGTTTCTCAGGGTTTGGATGATGTAACAATGGTGCCGTAGTGAAGGCGGTCTTTAGGGAGTTAAACGCAGTTTCAGCTTCTGGAGTCCAGAGCAACGTCTTTGGTTTTCCTTTCAACAAGGAGGTCAAAGGAGCTGTGAGAATACTGTACTGCTGAATAAACCTTCGATAGAAATTCGCGAAGCCTAGAAATCTCTGGAGCTCCTTAACAGACTGGGGATTGGGCCAAGACAAGATGGTTTCAGTCTTGCGTTTATCCATTTCAACTCCTCTGTCGCTAAGGATGTAACCCAGGAAATCGACAGTGGTCTGATGAAAAATACATTTCTCAGCCTTTAGGAACAGGCTGAAGTCGCGGAGTCTTTGAAGTACCAGAGATACATGGCGTTGGTGGATCGTGGGATCTTTTGAGTAAATCAGGATATCATCAATGTAAACGAGTACAAACCTTCCCAGGAAATCTCTGAATACCTCGTCCATGAAACTCTGGAATACAGAAGGAGCGTTGACCAGACCATACGGCATGACGAGGTATTCGTAGTGCCCTGCAGGTGTTATGAAAGCTGTTTTCCACTCATCTCCTTCTTTAATCCTGATTAGATTGCATGCACTCCGTAAATCGAGTTTGGTGAATATCTTGGCTTCTCGGATCTGTTCAAGGGTTGCTGGAATGAGTGGCAAAGGATAACTGAACTTCACAGTAACTTGATTCAGGGCTCTGTAATCAATACATGGTCTTAGACCACCATCCTTTTTGGCCACAAAAAAGAAACTAACAGCCGCAGGAGAGGTGGACGGACGAATGTATCCCTGATCTAGGGCTTCCTTGACATACTTTCTCATGGATTCCTGTTCGGGAATGGAGAGGGAGTAGATCCTACCCTTGGGAAATCGTGCCTCAGGAACCAGATCAATAGCACAATCCCAGTGCCGATGAGGTGGTAATTTGGAAGCAGTGACAGGATTAAACACATCAGAGAACGAGGAATAGCAGGCAGGAATGTTCGTGGACAGATTTTCCGTGGGACTCTCTATGGAAGTGGAATTTACAGTGATAGCTGGAGATCTTGACTCATTGGAAAAGGTCAGGAGTGAAGTTCGATTGAGGGAACAGGCACAGCCCCATTCCCTTATCTTTCCAGACTGCCAATTTATGGTGGGTTGGTGGCGAATTAACCATGGTCGACCTAAGATCAAGTCTGTTTGGCTATTTTGGAGAACAAATGGTTCAAACAGTTCTAGATGCGTATTCTCCACACATAATTGAATGGGATTTATTTTTGTTGTGACATTTTTCTGATTAATCAATTCACCAGTCACGGCGTAAATGGAGTAGGACTTTGGAGTTTTGACTTGTGGGATGTTGAGATCTTGGCAGAGTTTTCCGGAGATGAAATTTCCCGCTGAACCAGAGTCGACGATGGCTGTCGCAGATACGCAGAATTTTTTAGTCTTTATGATAACCTGAATCGTGAGGGGTGCTGATACAATGGTGTAATCGAAAACTGAGCTTACCATCATCCTCCCTGGTCGAATGGGACAAGTAAGTCTGAAATGTCCTTTGGCACCACAGTACATGCACAGTCTCAATTCTCTCCTCCGAGTACGTTCTGTCGGGGAAAGTCGTGAAGTATCGACTTGCATCTCTTCAACTTGACTCTCGGATGTAGAACTTCCTGTGCTCTGTTGTAGTGTAGACTGACAATCCAGATATTCTTTGTAACAACCCTGAGACCTTTGATTCACTCGCATCGCCTGCTGGATGAATTTTTCAATTCCCAGGTTGTCATCATAAATCGCCATTTGAAGACGCAGAGCTGGATTCAAACCACGGCGATAGACTGAGATGAGTGCCCTTTCATTCCATCCACTGTTAGAGGCTAGAGTGCAAAATTCCACAGAATATTCAGAAACTGTTTTCTTCCCTTGACGCAGCTGCAGCAGCTGTTCACCGAACGAGGAGTCATCCACTGGGCGTCCAAAAACTTCTTTGAAATGCCTCACAAAATCTGGAACTGAAACTACCACGGGTGATTCCTTCATCCACAATGCCTCAGCCCATCTCAACGCCGCTCCAGATAATTGCTGGATAATAAATGCCACTTTCGATCGTTCCGTAGGATATAGTTGGGCTTGTTGTTCCAGCGCCAGCGAACACTGCAACAGGAATCCATTGCAATCCTCCGCCCGACCAGAGAATGGCGCTGGGCGCGACGGTGGACTCGCGAAGCAGGTGATCGAAGAAGCGGCGTTTGTGGAAGTGCTAGCCGAAAGTAACACTGGATTTACCGTGGTAGCTGGTGTGGAACTTGTCGCAGCAATGACAGGTTGATTTGCATCCATCCTTTCTTCACCTCTTTCTGTTTACGGTCAAGCCTTCTGTCAGGATACAGGCCCGGAGACAGAGGTAAGTGAATGAACATAAACTTTATTTCGTCACATACAAGGTGCGTGCTCAAAGGGTTTTGGTGTTTCAAGGTGAATAGAAGACGGATACTCTGGCGTGTAGACTTTTAGGTGAGCAGATCCTCTTCAATGTGCGTTACATCAAACAAACTCAGTTCTGTGATACTTGCTTTCTTTCTTTCAGGTTATCCATTGGCGAACGAGATTCAGGAAAGATACCTGGGTTCAGGACCGGGCAGAGACCATAACGTGGATCCTAAGGACATCAGAACATGGATAGAAAGGTTAGTATACTATAGGTAAGTATACATTACGTTACTTGCTGCTGGATGACACAGAGAGTTTCTTGGTAACTGGGTTTGGGTCTGTTCCTGTTGGAGGCTTGACAATGACTGAGAGTGAGCTGGGTGTTTTTATAACGGGATGGATGTGACTACTAATTGTGAACAGGTGCAGGTGATTAGTAATCCGGGGATAGAGATCGTTGCATAGTGACTGCTGGAGATACCGATCTACTCCTGACACATACTTTATTAATGATCAATTTATCATTTCTAAATGAAGTATTGCATTATTTATAAACCAGTTATTTAAGAGTTGTCAGTGGTTCATAAGATTACTTAGAAAGTGTAAGTAAATGATTAATGAACTATTTAAATGTACATTCATCTTATTATTCAGATATATAGTAATAGTTATTTAGTGTGTTAATAAATGCTTTATTAACATGTATTTATACTGTAATTCAGGGTTAATTCAGGTAGTTATAAAGCATTTAGTAGTGGTCAGTTAATATGTTTGTGAGCTCATCTAAAGTGAGGACTATTCATGCCTTGTAAAGCATTTACAAAGGAGATTTAAAGGCTGTTAATATTTCTATGTTCTGTATCAGTGTGTTTGTTTAATTTTTCTGTTTGGAAGATAAATGAGTCTTTAAATCACCTTTATAAATGCTTTACAAGGCATGAATAGTCCTCACTTTAGATGAGCTCACACACACAGTTAAATGACCACTACTAAATACTTTATAACTACCTGAATTTACTCCATGTACTTACACTTTTTAAATGATCTTATGAACCACTGACAACTCTTAAATAACTGGTTTGTAAATAATGCTATACTTAATTTAGAAATTATTAATTAATCATTAACAAAGTATGAAAATACAATTATTAAACACTTTATAGATATGCTTATAAATCAAGAAAAAAACATTTATAGCTGTATTTATGAACTGCTTATTAATGTCTATTAATGTTTTATAAATTATTAATTAACTGTTTACTCATGCTTAACTAATGATTAATAGTGTGCAGTTATTATAAAGTGTTACCCCAAGGGGGTTATGTCTTCACTGCTCATTATCACACAATACAAGATCACTTGTCAAATAAATAAATGAACTTGAAATGACTTTATTTCACGTGTTGAGATTGCAGAGTGATACATGATCCAGTAAAAATGACTTCCAATAATCCTGAAAATAGGTTAAAGTGTTAGTTCACCCTCATGTTGCTCCAAATTTAGGGTTTCTTTCTTCTGTTAAACACAAAAGATGATATTTTGAAGAATGTTGTTAACCAAACTGTTTCGGTGCCCATTAACTTCAATTGTATGGATGGAAAACTTTAAAAAAAACCTGAGAAATTTCTCAGAATATATATTTTTTATGTTCAAAAGATGAAAGTCATATTTTCAACGACATGAGGGTGTAAATGATGACAGAACTATACCTTTGAGATAAATGTTAAAGTGTCCCTCCTAAAAGCACAAGTGGCCCCTACCTCAGTTACAGAACCGCCCATGACAGAGACAGGAACAAAGCCAACTAACAAGTATAAAAAGAAATGCAGAGAAACAACAGGTGAAAAGCACTTATGATCCAACGAGGTGAAGACATAATAATCAAGAAATACAAAAAATAGACGATGGTCAGAGACGTACAGCACATACTCCTGACAAACTAAATTTACAGATTTCATTTTTGTATATAAACTTTTAAATACACATTTTGTGATAAAAGATATTCAACAATGCATGGGCTACTGTGTCTTCCAGATAATCTGCAGCCTTGTTGCTTCTTTTCTACTGCTATCGCTTAGCGTCAGTGGCACAACAAACCGTAAGTATTAAAATCTGCTCTGACTGATACTATTAAATGTGATGTTTGGGAGACATTATATGTGTTAAATATAATGTTATGAGTGCAGTGCTGTTTGTTGCAGTGGGAAAAAAACAGACAATCAGACAATATAATGCATAATGTATATAATGTAATATTATAAAATTATCATTTTATTTATAATGTATACATGCTGGTAAATATTTGCTTAAAAGCCTTGAATAACAGCATTTTTGTTTAAATTTTAGATATCTCTGTATGCACACAAATAAATAATTAACCCCTCTTAGATAAAACATGTATATGAAGAACCTATGACTTAGAATTAATATCCAAAATAATCAACAAGCCAAAATAAAGCCTCTTTTAGATATTAATGCACTGCATTACGCTAATGGATGTGCGGGAGAGGGTCTGTGGTAAATATCAGTTTTAAATCCACCTGTATGAAAATAATCATAATAATCACACTTTAAGGTCCAATTCTGACTATTAACTAACTAACTTTGACTTTAGCATAAAAAAACTCTTAATTACTGTTTATTAATAAGGCAGTTGTTAAGTTTAGGTATTGAGTAGGAATTGGGTAGGATTAAGGGATGTAGAATATGGTCAGGCAGAATAAGGTATATGTGCTTTATAAGTACTAATAAACAGCCAATATCCTAGTAATATGCATGATAATAGGTTCGGTAGAACCATCACTGAACTTACTTAAGCTGGACTATGACGTTATTTTCTTCTAGACCTGAAACAAACTTTGTTACATTATTAACCTGTTATCACTGTAAAGCTGCTTTGAAACAATCTGTATTGTAAAAAGCGCTATATAAATAAAGGTGACTTGACCTTTTTTTATAGAAGCATTTAAGGTTGAAAATGTGCCCAGTAAAGTTTTCATATTACTGCTGACACCAGTAAACTATTCTTAATAACAGTTTAAATTTTTTAATTGTTCAGAAATTTTGTAAGGATTGTGTAAAAACATATGGTTAAATTCAAGCTAGAAATAAGAGATAATGTGCTTGTTAATGTTTACTAATGAACTTATTAAACAGTTGATTAATTAACATCATTTAAAATTATAATGTTTACAAATGTCGGTAAACTTTAAATTTATACGACCATGCAATTCTTGAAAATCTACAAAATGTCATAAAATTTCAGTTCATTTAGCCTATTACCTAATGCACTTTTTTACATTTACAAATGTACAAATACAGAAAAAAGTGTTATAGCTTTTTTTTTTTATATAGCTGATCCGGATGTTCAAGAGAAAAATAACAATATAAGAAATATAGCTGCGAGCAGCGATTGCGGGCCCAAGCCGGTGGCACCGCCGCCCCGGTGCCTTTAGGGTTATTGTGCACGACGTGCAAAAACGTAACCCCGCTTTGACTGTTGAAAAGAAGTGTGCTGTAGAGCTCGCATCAGTGTGGCCTCTGCAAAAGTGCGTATCCAGGGCACATATAAACCACAAAGTATGCGTGAGCAACCTTCTGAAACCCAAATTGAAAAATGAGAGCCTACGGTCTCATGGATTTAACAGAAACATGAAATAAGTACACAAGACGAAAATTCATATGAAGTGTGCCATTTGGGGACAGGGCCTATGACCGTGAACCACAATAGCCACATATATGAGATCATTTAAAATTAGAATAATTTTTAGGTCAATATGTTTTGCAGCACTTAAATGTGTAAATCCAGAAGCCCAGTATTTATCTGGAGGTCTTTGTCCTTTGCCTGTCAACCAAGTTTGTCTCTGCTTTTTCTGTTCTGCCCTGTTTGCCATTGTTCACCCTGCCTGTCTTGACCATTCTTAATAAAAAGCTGCAAATGGATTCCCCTGGCCTGACCCTGCCTCGATACAACACATGCTGCATCTGCTCGCTATCTGCCGAACGGCTCTGTTAGTTCCGCTTCAGCACTGATGATGTTGTAGGAATAGTGCGCTCTGGGCGGTCTGGATTATTCGGGAATTTTTATTTTATACAGAAATAAGTTATTTATAATTCATATATCTAGATAGATAGAGAGATAGATAGATATACACATATAAAGACACAGAGAATATTACTTGCCTTACCTGTTTAGTAAAATGAAAAAATAAAAATAAATAACTAGGGAAACCGAGATAATTATTCTGATTTGATGATACACTCAAAATATTACACAAGCAATCGTTTAAATGTAATGATATTCAGAACAGAACAAGAATTTTAAAAAACTATAAACAAGAAGTAACCGAAATAATGTAAAGCGAAAGTGAAAGTAAGTGGTGTTGGGCTCACGTAACTCTCTCATTAGAATAAAACTGTTTCAACATTTGTGATGTATTTGGATGCTAATTTTTTTCTTTATTATAGGCTTTGTACTTCACTCACGTTCCAATATGTGTGTGAGTGTGTGTGT
This sequence comes from Meda fulgida, assembly GCA_030578275.1. Classification (NCBI taxonomy): domain Eukaryota; kingdom Metazoa; phylum Chordata; class Actinopteri; order Cypriniformes; family Leuciscidae; genus Meda; species Meda fulgida. The sequence continues at coordinate 28,315,718 of CM060616.1, read as the reverse complement.
GTGTATGTGTGTGTGTGTTTGGTGTGTGTGTGTGGTTGAGGTGTGGGTGCCATTGAACTGTTACACATAAAAACATACTCCGTCATTTTGTTAATCGAGGACGTAAATTCAAACTGCAAAGTGTTTATTTATATGTATGTACACTCACAATAAAACACAAAGTGCTTTTGTCAAACTATAAACTCAAACTGTAACCTACAACTGTCCCCCAACCAAAATCTCACCCACACACACCAACACCCACACACACAGTTTAAAAGCAAAAAATATTTATCCAACCTCGTTTAAAAACAGTCTGTGAGTGCCATCTTTTGGACATTCATCATATTGCATTGGTTTTAATTTCTTGTCCTCAGAGCACTGATCTGTTTATTTTTAAGTTACACATTCTACATTGATTAAAATAGAAAATCAAATGTTTTTTTAATGGTAATATTATTTTATACAATAATTTATAAATATGATGAGAATAAATGTAGTGTGCATAAAATTTTTAAGGAAAACATTGATCTAATATAGCACATTAAAGAGAGAGAGACGGAGGAGCGGGCGCGATTGAACTGTGTGTGTGTGTGTGTGTGTGAAAGGGGCGCGATCGAACTGTGTGTGTGTGTGGGAGAGAGAATAAAATTTTTAAGGAAAACATATTGATCTAATATAGCACATTATTGATCTAATATAGCACATTAGAGAGAGAGAGAGAGAGAGAGAGAGAGAGAGAGAGAGAGAGAGAGAGAGAGAGAGAGAGGCGCGGGCGCGATCGAACTGTGTGTGTGTGTGTGTGTGCGTGTGTGTGTGAGAGAGAGGCGCGGGCGCGATCGAACTGTGTGTGTGTGTGCGTGTGTGGGAGAAAGAGAGTCGCGGGCGCGATCAAACTCTGTGTGTGCGTGAGACAGAGAGAGAGGCGCGGGAGCGATCGAACTGTGTGTGTGTGTGTGTGTGCGTGTGTGGGAGAGAGAGGCGCGGGCGCGATCAAACTGTGTGTGTGCGTGAGACAGAGAGAGAGGCGCGGGAGCGATCGAACTGTGTGTGTGTGTGTGTGTGTGTGTGTGTGTGTGTGTGTGTGTGTGTGTGTGTGTGTGTGTGTGTGTGTGTGTGCGTGAGAGAGAGAGAGAGAGAGAGAGAGAGAGAGAGAGGCGCGGGTGCGATCGAACTGTGTGTGTGTGTGTGTGTGTAATACAGGTAATAAATGAATAAAAGTGCGTATAAATACAATTTTGGACACAAGAGGGCAGTATGGCCCCATGAATGACTTTGTGTTTAAACTATCACCCGAGGATACCCCTTCCCCCTCCCCCTCCTCACACAGACACACACACACATACAGAATGCCAGGGTGCATTCTCTCTGTCAGAGAGAGGGAGAGAAAATGCTCAGAATCCACATTCAAACTACAATATCTGACTTTCTGTTTGTCTGAGCTAATGACAATAAATTAGAAAGTTGTTCGGCTTGACGAGAACAATATACACGCAGAGTTTTGTAACTGTAGATAAAATTTACTAAGTTATAACACACTTTATGTGTCCTTTTTTAGTCATAAATTCATTTCCTCGCCACGGCCAAACCGTTCGAGATATCAAAAATCCGTTCGCAATTTAGCATCCTCAATGTCTTGACTTCACGCTGACCGAGTTTCGTGATGTTTGGATTAATTCTCTAGGAGAAGTATATCAAAAATAAAAGCATGCATTTTCTAAACAACCCATAATAGCTGACTTCCTGTTGAGCTGTCGTAAAACTTAGAGCACGAAAGTTGTTCGGCCCGATGAGATCTATAAGTGTACCGAGTTTCATATTATTACAAGCAAGCATGTTTGATATATGGACAAGTGTTCGAATCCCGTTCCAGGGGGCGCTGTCGAGCCCCCCTGCCACGCCCGGGTACCAGCTTCAGCCCGGCCCTGATGGCCGCGGGTTCTGACCCGTGTGCAAAGTTTCAAGAGTTTTCGAGCACGTTAAGGGCCCCAAAACCTTGAAAAACTAAAATAAAAGCATTCTCACTCAGCAGACAAACCCCCCTCCCCTCAAACACACGGAGAGACGTAGGGTCAGAGAGAGAGGAAGAGAAAATTCTCCAAAACATCCACATTCAAACCAAAATATCTGACTTCCTGTTGGTCTGAGCTAATAAGTGTAAATTAGAAAGTTGTCCAGCTCGATATGAACATTATACATACTGAGTTTTAAGATTGTAGATAAAAGTATAGACCTAACTCCCCCTCTTTTGTCAAAAGGTGGCGCTACTGAGCCCCGGCACCACGCCCGTTTCTGAAACTTTGCACATGTCTACTGGCTAATAAATGTGATGTGTCTATCGAGTTTCATGCAATTTCAAGTATGCTAAGAGTCTCAAAAGCATCAAAAAAGAATCTTAAAGTTTGATGCGTTACCACGGCAACAGTATCTAAGATATCAATAATCCTTTCACAGGTCTAAATCTGCCGTGTGTTTACATTATACACATAAAGTTTGAAGCAAATCGGGTAAAAATAAGAGGGTGATTTCAAAGCATTTTGAAAGTGACACACTTCCTGCTGCCAGTTGGTGGCGCTATAACTTTGACTCACAATAGTCACATCCATGTGATCGGCCTCTTACAGCGAACACACTGCTGAAGTTTCATCAAGATCAGTCAATGTATGCAGAAGTTATAACACACTTCCTGTTTCCATTATTCGCCATAATTTCGTTTCCTCGCCACGGCCAAACCGTTCGAGATATCAAAAATCCCCTGGCAATTTTTCATCCTCAATGTCTTGACTTCATGCACACCGAGTTTGGTGACGATCGGGTAAATTCCCTAGGAGGAGTATATCAAATTCCTGAACATGAGTTTCCAAACAACCCATAATAGCCGACTTCCTGTCGGGCTGGCGTAAAAAGTAAGAGTGCAAAGGATATATGAAACGATGAGATCTATATGTGTACCGATTTTCAGATTAATTCATGCAAGCGTGTTTGATATACAGACATGTTTTCAAATCCCGTTCCAGGGGGCGCTGTCGAGCCCCCCTGCCACGCCCGGGTACCATCTTCAACCCGGCCCTGATGGCCGCGGGTTCTGACCCGTGTGCAAAGTTTCAAGAGTTTTCGAGCACGTTAAGGGCCCCAAAAGTGCCCAAAAGGTAGTAAAATAATAATAATAATAATAATAATAATAATAATAATAAATATAGCTGCGAGCAGCGATTGCGGGCCCAAGCCGGTGGCACCGCCGCCCCGGTGCCTTTAGGGTTATTGTGCACGACGTGCAAAAACGTAACCCCTTTTTGACTGTTGAAAAGAAGTGTGCTGTAGAGCTCGCATCAGTGTGGCCTCTGCAAAAGTGCATATCCAGGGCATATATCAACCACAAAGTATGCGTGAGCAACCTTCTGAAACCTATAATGAAAAATGAGACAGCCTACGGTCTCATGGATTTAACAGACACATGAAATAAGTACACAAGACCGAAAATTCATATGAAGTGTGCCATTTGGGGACAGGGCCTATGATCGTGAACCACAATAGCCACATATATGAAATCATTTAAATTTAGAATAATTTTTAGGTCAATATGTTTTGCAGCACGTAAATGTGTAAATCCAGAAGCCCAGTATTTATCTGGAGGTCTTTGTCCTTTGCCTCTCAACCTGGTTTGTCTCTGCCTTTTCTGTTCTGCCCTGTTTGCCATTGTTCACCCTGCCTGTCTTGACCATTCTTAATAAAAAGCTGCAAATGGATTCCCCTGGCCTGACCCTGCCTCGATACAACACATATGCTGCATCTGCTCGCTATCTGCCGAACGGCTCTGGTAGTTCCGCTTCAGCACTGATGATGTTCAGAGGCGGACGGAGTACACAGCTTCATTACTTGAGTAAAAGTACAGATACCCCTTGCTAACTTTTACTCAAGTACAAGTAAAAGTACTACAGTCAGATGTCTACTTAAGTAAAAGTACTGAAGTTCTTGTTTTTAAAAGTACTTGAGTATCAAGAGTACAAGAGTACATTTTCGCATTACTACTGCCACATTGCCTACATTTATGTACAGAAACGTCCTACATGGATTTATGAAAAATGTTAATATTAATACCTTGGAGAATGTAAAAGGAATTGAAAGTAAAATCAAGTCATTTTCATCTTTTTACCATGTTGCCTTATTTAACATTTAAGAAAATTTCAGAAAATTCAGAAAATGTAAATAGCCTGGCGATGTGGGGCCATGGGTTGGCACATTCCCGGGATGGACCCGCTGCGTCTTCATCCATTGTTACATCCATGGTTTCGTCTCTTATCTAAATCTGACCATGAGTTGACTTTGGCGGAAAGCTGAAGGTGATTTCTGATAGGCTGTCTCAATCAGTGGCGCCTGCACAATCCAATCACGTTTGAGAAGGAAACAACAAATTGGGGGGTTCCGAAATTTGTATTTAAAAAAAAAAAAAAAAAATGTAGAAGTAGTAACGGGTACTCACGGTTATGGATAGAAATGTAGTGGAGTAAAGAGTACAATATTTGCCTCTCAAATATACTTGAGTAAAGTCATGAGTACTCCCCAAAAATGATACTCGAGTAAAGTACAGATCCCTAAAAATTGTACTTAAGTACTGTACTCAAGTAAATGTACTCCGTTACTGTCCGGCTCTGATGATGTTGTAGGAATAGTGCGCTCTGGTTGGTCTGGATTATTAGGAAATTTTTATTTGATACAGAAATAAGTTATTTATAATTCATATATATATATAGATGGATAGATAGATATACATATATAAAGACACAGAGAATATTACTTGCCTTACCTGTTTAGTAAAATGAAAAAATAAAAATAAATAACTAGGGAAACCGAGATAATTATTCTGATTTGATGATACACTCAAAATATTACACAAGCAATTGTTTAAATTTAATGATATTCAGAACAGAAAAAGAATTTTAAAAAACTATAAACAAGAAGTAACCGAAATAATGTAAAGCGAAAGTGAAAGTAAGTGGTGTTGGTCTCACGTAACTCTCTCATTAGAATCAAACTGTTTCAACATTTGTGATGTATTTGGATGCTAAACTATTCTTTATTATAGGCTTTGTACTTCACTCACGTTCCAATATGTGTGTGTGTGTGTGTGTGTGTGTGTGTGTGTGTGTGTGTGTGTGTGTGTGTGTGTGTGTGTGTGTGTGTGTGGGTGAGGTGTGGGTGCGATTGAACTGTTACACAAAATTTTCATTTTGTTCATCGAGGACGTAAATTCAAACTGCAAAGTGTTTATTTATATCTATGTACACTCACAATAAAACACAAAGTGCTTTTGTCAAACTATAAACTCAAACTGTAACCTACAACTGTCCCCCAACCAAAATCTCACCCACACACACCAACACCCACACACACAGTTTAAAAGCAAAAAATATTTATCCAACCTCGTTTAAAAACAGTCTGTGACTGCCATCTTTTGGACATTCATCATATTGCATTGGTTTTAATTTCTTGTCCTCAAACAGAGCACTAATCTGTTTATTTTTAAGTTACACATTCTACATTGATTAAAATAGAAAATCAAATGTGTTTTTTTAACGGTAGTATTATTTTATACAAAAATTTATAAATCTGATGAGAATAAATGTAGTGTGCATGAAATTTTTAAGGAAAACATTGATCTAATATAGCACATTAGAGAGAGAGAGACGGAGGCGCGGGCGCGATCGAACTGTGTGTGTGTGTGTGTGTGTGCGTGTGTGTGAGAGAGGGGCGCGATCGAACTGTGTGTGTGTGTGGGAGAGAGAATAAAATTTTTAAGGAAAACATATTGATCTAATATAGCACATGAGAGAGAGAGAGAGAGAGAGGGGGGGGCGCGGGCGCGATCGAACTGTGTGTGTGTGTGTGTGCGTGTGTGGGAGAGAGAGAGGCGCGGGCGCGATCAAACTGTGTGTGTGCGTGAGACAGAGAGAGAGACGCGGGAGCGAACGAACTGTGTGTGTGTGTGTGTGTGTGTGTGTGTGTGTGTGTGTGTGTGTGTGTGTGTGAGAGAGAGAGAGAGAGAGAGAGAGAGAGAGAGAGATAGAGAGAGAGAGAGAGAGAGACGCGGGCGCGATGGAACTGTGTGTGTGTGTGCGTAATACATGTAATAAAGAAAAGTGCGTATAAATACAATTTTGGACACAAGAGGGCAGTATGGCCCTATGTATGAAGTTGTGTTTAAACTATCACCCGAAGAGACCCCCTCCCCTCCCCCTCCTCACAAAGACACACACACACACACACACACACACACATACAGAATGGCAGGGTGCATTCACTCTGTCAGAGAGGGAGAGGCAGAGAAAATTCTCAGAATCCACATTCAAATTACAATATCTGACTTTCTGTTGGTCTGAGCTAATGACAATAAATTAGAAAGTTGTTCGGCTTGACGAGAACAATATACACGCAGAGTTTTGTAACTGTAGGTAAAATTAACTAAGTTATAACACACTTTATGTGTCCTTTTTTAGTCATAAATTCATTTCCTCGCCACGGCCAAACCGTTCGAGATATCAAAGATCCGTTCGCAATTTAGCATCCTCAATGTCTCGACTTCACGCTGACCCAGTTTCGTGGTGTTTGGATTAATTCTCTAGGAGAAGTATATCAAAAATAAAAGCATGCATTTTCCAAACAACCCATAATAGCTTACTTCCTGTTGAGCTGTCGTAAAACTTAGAGCACGAAAGTTGTTCAGCCCGATGAGATCTATAAGTGTACCGAGTTTCATATTATTACATGCAAGCATGTTTGATATATGGACAAGTGTTCGAATCCCATTCCAGGGGGCGCTGTCGAGCCCCCCTGCGACGCCCGGGTACCATCTTCAGCCCGGCCATGATGGCCGCAGGTTCTGACCTGTGTGCAAAGTTTCAAGAGTTTTCGAGCACGTTAAGGGCCCCAAAACCTTGAAAAACTCAAATAAAAGCATTCTCACTCAGCAGACAAACCCCCCTCCCCTCAAACACACGGAGAGACGTAGGGTCAGAGAGAGTGGAAGAGAAAATTCTCCAAAACATCCACATTCAAACCAAAATATCTGACTTCCTGTTGGTCTGAGCTAATAAGTGTAAATTAGAAAGTTGTCCAGCTCGATATGAACATTATACATGCTGAGTTTTAAGATTGTAGATAAAAGTATAGACCTAAATCCCCCTCTTTTGTCAAAAGGTGGCGCTACTGAGCCCCGGCAACACGCCCGTTTCTGAAACTTTGCACATGTCTACTGGCTAATAAATGTGATGTGTCTGTCGAGTTTCATGCAATTTCAAGTATGCTAAGGGTCTCAAAAGCATAAAAAAAGAATCTTAAAGTTTGATGCGTTACCACGGCAACAGTATCTAAGATTTCAATAATCCTTTCACAGGTCTAAATCTGCCGTGTGTTTACATTTTACACATAAAGTTTGAAGCAAATCGGGTAAAAATAAGAGGGTGATTTCAAAGCATTTTGAAAGTGACACACTTCCTGCTGCCAGTTGGTGGCGCTATAACTTTGACTCACAATAGTCACATCCATGTGATCGGCCTCTTACAGCGAACACACTGCTGAAGTTTCATCAAGATCAGTCAATGTATGCAGAAGTTATAACACACTTCCTGTTTCCATTATTCGCCATAAATTCGTTTCCTCGCCACGGCCAAACCGTTCGAGATATCAAAAATCCCCTGGCAATTTTTCATCCTCAATGTCTTGACTTCATGCACACCGAGTTTGGTGACGATCGGGTGAATTCCCTAGGAGGAGTATATCAAATTCCTGAACATGAGTTTCCAAACAACCCATAATAGCCGACTTCCTGTTGGGCTGGCGTAAAAAGTAAGAGTGCAAAGGATATATGAAACGATGAGATCTATATGTGTACCGATTTTCAGATTAATTCATGCAAGCGTGTTTGATATACGGACATGTTTTCAAATCCCGTTCCAGGGGGCGCTGTCGAGCCCCCCTGCCACGCCCGGGTACCATCTTCAGCCCGGCCCTGATGGCCGCGGGTTCTGACCCGTGTGCAAAGTTTCAAGAGTTTTCGAGCACGTTAAGGGCCCCAAAAGTGCCCAAAAGGTAGTAAAATAATAATAAATATAGCTGCGAGCAGCGATTGCGGGCCCAAGCCGGTGGCACCGCCGCCCCGGTGCCTTTAGGGTTATTGTGCACGACGTGCAAAAACGTAACCCCGCTTTGACTGTTGAAAAGAAGTGTGCTGTAGAGCTCGCATCAGTGTGGCCTCTGCAAAAGTGCGTATCCAGGGCACATATAAACCACAAAGTATGCGTGAGCAACCTTATAAAAACCCAAATTGAAAAATGAGACAGCCTACGGTCTCATGGATTTAACAGACACATGAAATAAGTACAAAAGACCGAAAATTCATATGAAGTGTGCCATTTGGGGACAGGGCCTATGATCGTGAACCACAATAGCCACATATATGAGATCATTTAAAATTAGAATAATTTTTAGGTCAATATGTTTTGCAGCACTTAAATGTGTAAATCCAGAAGCCCAGTATTTATCTGGAGGTCTTTGTCCTTTGCCTGTCAACCAAGTTTGTCTCTGCTTTTTCTGTTCTGCCCTGTTTGCCATTGTTCACCCTGCCTGTCTTGACCATTCTTAATAAAAAGCTGCAAATGGATTCCCCTGGCCTGACCCTGCCTCGATACAACACACATGCTGCATCTGCTCGCTATCTGCCGAACGGCTCTGGTAGTTCCGCTTCAGCACTGATGATGTTGAAGGAATAGTGCGCTTTGATTGGTCTGGATTATTCGGGATCTTTTATTTTATACAGAAATAAGTTATTTATAATTCATATATATATATATATATAGATAGATAGATAGATAGATAGATAGATAGATAGATAGATAGATATAAAGACACAGAGAATATTACTTGCCTTACCTGTTTAGTAAAATGAAAAAATAAAAATAAATAACTAGGGAAACCGAGATAATTATTCTGATTTGATGATACACTCAAAATATTACACAAGCAATCGTTTAAATGTAATGATATTCAGAACAGAACAAGAATTTTAAAAAACTATAAACAAGAAGTAACCGAAATAATGTAAAGCGAAAGTCAAAGTAAGTGGTGTTGGTCTCACGTAACTCTCTCATTAGAATCAAACTGTTTCAACATTTGTGATGTATTTGGATGCTAGTTTTTTCTTTATTATAGGCTTTGTACTTCACTCACGTTCCAATATGTGTGTGAGTGTGTGTGTGTGTGTATGTGTGTGTGTGTGTGTGTGTGTGCGTGTGTGTGTTTGGTGTGTGTGTGTGGTTGAGGTGTGGGTGCGATTGAACTGTTACACATAAAAACATACTCCGTCATTTTGTTCATCGAGGACGTAAATTCAAACTGCAAAGTGTTTACTTATATTTATGTACACTCACAATAAAACACAAAGTGCTTTTGTCAAACTATAAACTCAAACTGTAACCTACAACTATCCCCCAACCAAAATCTCACCCACACACACCAACACCCACACACACAGTTTAAAAGCAAAAAATATTTATCCAACCTCGTTTAAAAACAGTCTGTGAGTGCCATCTTTTGGATATTCATCATATTGCATTGGTTTTAATTTCTTGTCCTCAAACAGAGCACTGATCTGTTTATTTTTAAGTTACACATTCTACATTGATTAAAATAGAAAATCAAATGTGTTTTTTTTAATGGTAGTATTATTTTTATACAATAATTTATAAATGTGATGAGAATAAATGTAGTGTGCATAAAATTTTTAAGGAAAACATTGATCTAATATAGCACATTAAAGAGAGAGAGACGGAGGAGCGGGCGCGATCGAACTGTGTGTGTGTGTGTGTGTGTGTGTGTGTGTGTGTGTGCGTGTGTGTGTGAAAGGGGCGCGATCGAACTGTGTGTGTGTGTGGGAGAGAGAATAAAATTTTTTAGGAAAACATATTGATCTAATATAGCACATTATTGATCTAATATAGCACATTAGAGAGAGAGAGAGAGAGAGAGAGAGAGAGAGAGAGAGAGAGAGAGAGAGAGAGAGAGAGAGAGAGAGAGGCGCGGGCGCGATCGAACTGTGTGTGTGTGTGTGTGTGTGCGTGTGTGTGTGAGAGAGAGGCGCGGGCGCGATCGAACTGTGTGTGTGTGTGTGTGCGTGTGTGGGAGAGAGAGAGGCGCGGGCGCGATCAAACTGTGTGTGTGCGTGAGACAGAGAGAGGCGCGGGAGCGATCGAACTGTGTGTGTGTGTGTGTGTGTGTGTGTGTGTGTGTGTGTGTGTGTGTGTGTGTGTGTGTGTGTGTGTGAGAGAGAGAGAGAGAGAGAGAGAGAGAGAGGCGCGGGTGCGATCGAACTGTGTGTGTGTGTGTGTAATACAGGTAATAAATGAATAAAAGTGCGTATAAATACAATTTTGGACACAAGAGGGCAGTATGGCCCCATGAATGACTTTGTGTTTAAACTATCACCCGAGGATACCCCCTTCCCTCCCCCTCCTCACACAGACACACACACACACACACACACACACATACAGAATGCCAGGGTGCATTCTCTCTGTCAGAGAGAGGGAGAGAAAATTCTCAGAATCCACATTCAAACTACAATATCTGACTTTCTGTTTGTCTGAGCTAATGACAATAAATTAGAAAGTTGTTCGGCTTGAGGAGAACAATATACACGCAGAGTTTTGTAACTGTAGGTAAAATTAACTAAGTTATAACACACTTTATGTGTCCTTTTTTAGTCATAAATTCATTTCCTCGCCACGGCCAAACCGTTCGAGATATCAAAAATCCGTTCGCAATTTAGCATCCTCAATGTCTTGACTTCACGCTAACCGAGTTTTGTGGTGTTTGGATTAATTCTCTAGGAGAAGTATATCAAAAATAAAAGCATGCATTTTCCAAACAACCCATAATAGCTGACTTCCTGTTGAGCTGTCATAAAACTTAGAGCACGAAAGTTGTTCGGCCCGATGAGATCTATAAGTGTACCGAGTTTCATATTATTACAAGCAAGCTTGTTTGATATATGGACAAGTGTTCGAATCCCGTTCCAGGGGGCGCTGTCGAGCCCCCCTGCCACGCCCGGGTACCATCTTCGGCCCGGCCCTGATGGCCGCAGGTTCTGACCTGTGTGCAAAGTTTCAAGAGTTTTCGAGCACGTTAAGGGCCCCAAAACCTTGAAAAACTAAAATAAAAGCATTCTCACTCAGCAGACAAACCCCCCTCCCCTCAAACACACAGAGAGACGTAGGGTCAGAGAGAGAGGAAGAGAAAATTCTCCAAAACATCCACATTCAAACCAAAATATCTGACTTCCTGTTGGTCTGAGCTAATAAGTGTAAATTAGAAAGTTGTCCAGCTCGATATGAACATTATACATACTGAGTTTTAAGATTGTAGATAAAAGTATAGACCTAACTCCCCCTCTTTTGTCAAAAGGTGGCGCTACTGAGCCCCGGCACCACGCCCGTTTCTGAAACTTTGCACATGTCTACTGGCTAATAAATGTGATGTGTCTGTCGAGTTTCATGCAATTTCAAGTATGCTAAGAGTCTCAAAAGCATCAAAAAAGAATCTTAAAGTTTGATGCGTTACCACGGCAACAGTATCTAAGATATCAATAATCCTTTCACAGGTCTAAATCTGCCGTGTGTTTACATTATACACATAAAGTTTGAAGCAAATCGGGTAAAAATAAGAGGGTGATTTCAAAGCATTTTAAAAGTGACACACTTCCTGCTGCCAGTTGGTGGCGCTATAACTTTGACTCACAATAGTCACATCCATGTGATCGGCCTCTTACAGCGAACACGCTGCTGAAGTTTCATCAAGATCAGTCAATGTATGCAGAAGATATAACACACTTCCTGTTTCCATTATTCGCCATAAATTCGTTTCCTCGCCACGGCCAAACCGTTCGAGATATCAAAAATCCCCTGGCAATTTTTCATCCTCAATGTCTTGACTTCATGCACACCGAGTTTGGTGACGATCGGGTGAATTCCCTAGGAGGAGTATATCGAATTCCTGAACATGAGTTTCCAAACAACCCATAATAGCCGACTTCCTGTTGGGCTGGCGTAAAAAGTAAGAGTGCAAAGGATATATGAAACGATGAGATCTATATGTGTACCGATTTTCAGATTAATTCATGCAAGCGTGTTTGATATACGGACATGTTTTCAAATCCCGTTCCAGGGGGCGCTGTCGAGCCCCCCTGCCACGCCCGGGTACCATCTTCGACCCGGCCCTGATGGCCGCGGGTTCTGACCCGTGTGCAAAGTTTCAAGAGTTTTTGAGCACGTTAAGGCCCCCAAAAGTGCCCAAAAGGTAGTAAAATAATAATAATAATAAATATAGCTGCGAGCAGCGATTGCGGGCCCAAGCCGGTGGCACCGCCACCCCGGTGCCTTTAGGGTTATTGTGCACGACGTGCAAAAACTTAACCCCGCTTTGACTGTTGAAAAGAAGTGTGCTGTAGAGCTTGCATCAGTGTGGTCTCTGCAAAAGTGCACATCGAGGGCACATATCAACCACAAAGTATGCGTGAGCAACCTTCTGAAACCTAAAATGAAAAATGAGACAGCCTATGGTCTCATTGATTTAACAGACACATGAAATAAGTACACAAGACCGAAAATTCATATGAAGTGTGCCATTTGGGGACAGGGCCTATGATCGTGAACCACAATAGCCACATATATGAGATCATTTAAATTTAGAATAATTTTTAGGTCAATATGTTTTGCAGCACTTAAATGTGTAAATCCAGAAGCCCAGTATTTATCTGGAGGTCTTTGTCCTTTGCCTGTCAACCTGGTTTGTCTCTGCCTTTTCTGTTCTGCCCTGTTTGCCATTGTTCTCCCTGCCTGTCTTGACCATTCTTAATAAAAAGCTGCAAATGGATTCCCCTGGCCTGACCCTGCCTCCATACAACACATATGCTGCATCTGCTCGCTATCTGCCGAACGGCTCTGGTAGTTCCGCTTCAGCACTGATGATGTTTTAGGAATAGTGCGCTCTGGTTGGTCTGGATTATTAGGAAATTTTTATTTTATAGAGAAATAAGTTATTTATAATTCATATATATAGATAGATAGATAGATAGATAGATAGATAGATAGATAGATAGATAGATAGATAGATAGATAGATAGATAGATAGATAGATAGATAGATAGATATACATATATAAAGACAGAGAATATTACTTGCCTTACCTGTTTAGTAAAATGAAAAATGAAAAATAAATAACTAGGGAAACCGAGATAATTATTCTGATTTGATGATACACTCAAAATATTACACAAGCAATTGTTTAAATTTAATGATATTCAGAACAGAACAAGAATTTTAAAAAACTATAAACAAGAAGTAACCGAAATAATGTAAAGCGAAAGTGAAAGTAAGTGGTGTTAGGCTCATGTAACTCTCTCATTAGGATCAAACTGTTTCAACATTTGTGATGTATTTGGATGCTAAACTATTCTTTATTATAGGCTTTGTACTTCACTCACGTTCCAATATGTGTGCGTGTGTGTGTGTGTGTGTGTGTGTGTATGTGTGTGTGTGTGTGTGTGTGTTTGGTGTGTGTGTGTGGGTGAGGTGTGGGTGCGATTGAACTGTTACACAAAAACATACTCCGTCATTTTGTTAATCGAGGACGATAATTCAAACTGCAAAGTGTTTATTTATATTTATGTACACTCACAATAAAACACAAAGTGCTTTTGTCAAACTATAAACTCAAACTGTAACCTACAACTGTCCCCCAACCAAAATCTCACCCACACACACCAACACCCACACACACAGTTTAAAAGCAAAAAATATTTATCCAACCTCGTTTAAAAACAGTCTGTGAGTGCCATCTTTTGGACATTCATCATATTGCATTGGTTTTAATTTCTTGTCCTCAAACAGAGCACTGATCTGTTTATTTTTAAGTTACACATTCTACATTGATTAAAATAGAAAATCAAATGTGTTTTTTTAATGGTAGTATTATTTTATACAATAATTTATAAATGTGATGAGAATTAATGTAGTGTGCAAAATTTTTTTAAGGAAAACATTGATCTAATATAGCACATTAAAGAGAGAGAGACGGAGGAGAGGGCGCGATTGAACTGTGTGTGTGTGTGTGCGTGTGTGTGTGTGGGAGAGAGAATAAAATTTTTAAGGAAAACATATTGATCTAATATAGCACATTATTGATCTAATATAGCACATTGGAGAGAGAGAGAGAGAGAGAGAGAGAGAGAGAGAGAGAGAGAGAGAGAGAGAGAGAGGGGGGGGAGAGGGGGGAGAGACAGAGAGAGAGAGAGAGAGAGAGAGACAGAGAGAGAGAGAGAGAGAGAGAGAGAGAGAGAGAGAGAGAGAGAGGCGCGGGCGCGATCGAACTGTGTGTGTGTGTGTGCGTGTGTGTGTGAGAGAGAGGCGCGGGCGCGATCGAACTGTGTGTGTGTGTGTGCGTGTGTGGGAGAGAGAGAGGCGCGGACTCGATCAAACTGTGTGTGTGTGCGTGAGACAGAGAGAGAGGCGCGGGAGCGATCGAACTGTGTGTGTGTGTGTGTGTGTGTGTGTGTGTGTGTGTGTGTGTGTGTGTGTGTGTGTGTGTGAGAGAGAGAGAGAGAGAGAGAGAGAGAGAGAGAGAGAGAGAGAGAGGCGCGGGTGCGATCGAACTGTGTGTGTGTGTGTAATACAGGTAATAAATGAATAAAAGTGCGTATAAATACAATTTTGGACACAGGAGGGCAGTATGGCCCCATGAATGACTTTGTGTTTAAACTATCACCCGAAGATACCCCCTCCCCCTCCCCCTCCTCACACAGACACACACACACACATACAGAATGCCAGGGTGCATTCTCTCTGTCAGAGAGAGGGAGAGAAAATTCTCAGAATCCACATTCAAACTACAATATCTGACTTTCTGTTTGTCTGAGCTAATGACAATAAATTAGAAAGTTGTTCGGCTTGACGAGAACAATATATACGCAGAGTTTTGTAACTGTAGATAAAATTAACTAAGTTATAACACACTTTATGTGTCCTTTTTTAGTCATAAATTTATTTCCTCGCCACGGCCAAACCGTTTGAGATATCAAAAATCCGTTCGCAATTTAGCATCCTCAATGTCTTGACTTCACGCTAACCGAGTTTTGTGGTGTTTGGATTAATTCTCTAGGAGAAGTATATCAAAAATAAAAGCATGCATTTTCCAAACAACCCATAATAGCTGACTTCCTGTTGAGCTGTCGTAAAACTTAGAGCACGAAAGTTGTTCGGCCCGATGAGATCTATAAGTGTACCGAGTTTCATATTATTACAAGCAAGCATGTTTGATATATGGACAAGTGTTCGAATCCCGTTCCAGGGGGCGCTGTCGAGCCCCCCTGCCACGCCCGGGTACCATCTTCAGCCCGGCCCTGATGGCCGCGGGTTCTGACCCGTGTGCAAAGTTTCAAGAGTTTTCGAGCACGTTAAGGGCCCCAAAACCTTGAAAAACTAAAATAAAAGTATTCTCACTCAGCAGACAAACCCCCCTCCCCTCAAACACACGGAGAGACGTAGGGTCAGAGAGAGTGGAAGAAAAAATTCTCCAAAACATCCACATTCAAACCAAAATATCTGACTTCCTGTTGGTCTGAGCTAATAAGTGTAAATTAGAAAGTTGTCCAGCTCGATATGAACATTATACATACTGAGTTTTAAGATTGTAGATAAAAGTATAGACCTAACTCCCCCTCTTTTGTCAAAAGGTGGCGCTACTGAGCCCCGGCACCACGCCCGTTTCTGAAACTTTGCACATGTCTACTGGCTAATAAATGTGATGTGTCTATCGAGTTTCATGCAATTTCAAGTATGCTAAGAGTCTCAAAAGCATCAAAAAAGAATCTTAAAGTTTGATGCGTTGCCACGGCAACAGTATCTAAGATATCAATAATCCTTTCACAGGTCTAAATCTGCCGTGTGTTTACATTATACACATAAAGTTTGAAGCAAATCGGGTAAAAATAAGAGGGTGATTTCAAAGCATTTTGAAAGTGACACACTTCCTGCTGCCAGTTGGTGGCGCTATAACTTTGACTCACAATAGTCACATCCTTGTGATCGGCCTCTTACAGCGAACACACTGCTGAAGTTTCATCAAGATCAGTCAATGTATGCAGAAGTTATAACACACTTCCTGTTTCCATTATTCGCCATAATTTCGTTTCCTTGCCACGGCCAAACCGTTCGAGATATCAAAAATCCCCTGGCAATTTTTCATCCTCAATGTCTTGACTTCATGCACACCGAGTTTGGTGACGATCGGGTGAATTCCCTAGGAGGAGTATATCAAATTCCTGAACATGAGTTTCCAAACAACCCATAATAGCTGACTTCCTGTTGGGCTGGCGTAAAAAGTAAGATGCAAAGGATATATGAAACGATGAGATCTATATGTGTACCGATTTTCAGATTAATTCAAGCAAGCGTGTTTGATATACGGACATGTTTTCAAATCCCGTTCCAGGGGGCGCTGTCGAGCCCCCCTGCCACGCCCGGGTACCATCTTCAGCCCGGCCCTGATGGCCGCGGGTTCTGACCCGTGTGCAAAGTTTCAAGAGTTTTCGAGCACGTTAAGGGCCCCAAAAGTGCCCAAAAGGTAGTAAAATAATAATAATAATAATAATAATAATAATAATAATAATAATAATAATAATAATAATAATAATAATAATAATAATAATAAATAATCCTAAGGAAAACAATAGGGCCTTCGCCTTTTCAAGGCTTGGGCCCTAATAATAAATATAGCTGCGAGCAGCGATTGCGGGCCCAAGCCGGTGGCACCGCCGCCCCGGTGCCTTTAGGGTTATTGTGCACGACGTGCAAAAACGTAACCCCGCTTCGACTGTTGAAAAGAAGTGTGCTGTAGAGCTCGCATCAGTGTGGCCTCTGCAAAAGTGCGTATCCAGGGCACATATAAACCACAAAGTATGCGTGAGCAACCTTCTGAAACCCAAATTGAAAAATGAGACAGCCTACGGTCTCATGGATTTAACAGACACATGAAATAAGTACACAAGACCGAAAATTCATATGAAGTGTGCCATTTGGGGACAGGGCCTATGATCGTGAACCACAATAGCCACATATATGAGATCATTTAAAATTAGAATAATTTTTAGGTCAATATGTTTTGCAGCACTTAAATGTGTAAATCCAGAAGCCCAGTTTTTATCTGGAGGTCTTTGTCCTTTGCCTGTCAACCAAGTTTGTCTCTGCTTTTTCTGTTCTGCCCTGTTTGCCATAGTTCACCCTGCCTGTCTTGACCATTCTTAATAAAAGCTGCAAATGGATTCCCCTGGCCTGACCCTGCCTCGATACAACACATATGCTGCATCTGCTCGCTATCTGCCGAACGGCTCTGGTAGTTCCGCTTCAGCACTGATGATGTTGTAGGAATAGTGCGCTCTGATTGGTCTGGATTATTCGGGAATTTTTATTTTATACAGAAATAAGTTATTTATAATTCATATATCTAGATAGATAGATAGATAGATAGATAGATAGATAGATAGATAGATAGATAGATAGATAGATAGATAGATAGATAGATAGATAGATAGATAGATAGATAGATAGATAAATATACATATATAAAGACACAGAGAATATTACTTGCCTTACCTGTTTAGTAAAATAAAAAAATAAAAATAAATAACTAGGGAAACCGAGATAATTATTATGATTTGATGATACACTCAAAATATTACACAAGCAATCGTTTAAATGTAATGATATTCAGAACAGAACAAGAATTTTAAAAAACTATAAACAAGAAGTAACCGAAATAATGTAAAGCGAAAGTCAAAGTAAGTGGTGTTGGGCTCACGTAACTCTCTCATTAGAATCAAACTGTTTCAACATTTGTGATGTATTTGGATGCTAATTTTTTCTTTATTATAGGCTTTGTACTTCACTCACGTTCCAATATGTGTGTGAGTGTGTGTGTGTGTATGTGTGTGTGTGTGTGTGTGTGTTTGGTGTGTGTGTGTGGTTGAGGTGTGGGTGCGATTGAACTGTTACACATAAAAACATACTCCGTCATTTTGTTAATCGAGGACGTAAATTCAAACTGCAAAGTGTTTATTTATATGTATGGTCACTCACAATAAAACACAAAGTGCTTTTGTCAAACTATAAACTCAAACTGTAACCTACAACTGTCCCCCAACCAAAATCTCACCCACACACACCAACACCCACACGCACAGTTTAAAAGCAAAACATATTTATCCAACCTCGTTTAAAAACAGTCTGTGAGTGCCATCTTTTGGACATTCATCATATTGCATTGGTTTTAATTTCTTGTCCTCAAACAGAGCACTGATCTGTTTATTTTTAAGTTACACATTCTACATTGATTAAAATAGAAAATCAAATGTTTTTTTTAATGGTAATATTATTTTATACAATAATTTATAAATGTGATGAGAATAAATGTAGTGTGCATAAAATTTTTAAGGAAAACATTGATCTATCACATTAAAGAGAGAGAGACGGAGGAGCGGGCGCGATTGAACTGTGTGTGTGTGTGTGTGTGTGCGCGTGTGTGTGTGTGTGAAAAGGGCGCGATCGAACTGTGTGTGTGTGTGAGAGAGAGAATAAAATTTTTAAGGAAAACATATTGATCACATTAGAGAGAGAGAGAGAGAGAGAGAGAGAGAGAGAGAGAGAGAGACAGAGAGAGACAGAGAGAGAGAGAGAGGAGAGAGAGAGAGAGAGAGAGAGAGAGAGAGAGAGAGAGAGAGAGAGAGTCAGGCGCGGGCGCGATCGAACTGTGTGTGTGTGTGTGTGTGTGTGTGTGAGAGAGAGGCATGGGCGCGATCGAACTGTGTGTGTGTGTGCGTGTGTGGGAGAAAGAGAGTCGCGGGCGCGATCAAACTGTGTGTGTGCGTGAGACAGAGAGAGAGGCGCGGGAGCGATCGAACTGTGTGTGTGTGTGAGTGTGTGGGAGAGAGAGAGGCGCGGGCGCGATCAAACTGTGTGTGCGTGAGACAGAGAGAGGCGCGGGAGCGATCGAACTGTGTGTGTGTGTGTGTGTGTGTGTGTGTGTGTGTGTGTGTGTGTTTGTGTGTGTGTGTGTGAGAGAGAGAGAGAGAGAGAGAGGCGCGGGTGCGATCGAACTGTGTGTGTGTGCGTGTGTGTGTGTGCGTGTGTGTGTGTGTGAGAGAGAGGCGCGGGCGCGATCGAACTGTGTGTGTGTGTGCGTGTGTGGGAGAGAGAGAGAGGCGCGGGCGCGATCAAACTGTGTGTGTGCGTGAGACAGAGAGAGAGAGAGAGAGAGAGAGAGAGAGAGAGAGAGAGAGTGAGAGGCGCGGGTGCGATCGAACTGTGTGTGTGTGTAATACAGGTAATAAATGAATAAAAGTGCCTATAAATACAATTTTGGACACAAGAGGGCAGTATGTCCCCATGAATGACTTTGTGTTTAAACTATCACCCGAGGATACCCCCTCCCCCCCCCCCCCCTCACACAGACACACAGACACACACACACACACATACAGAATGCCAGGGTGCATTCTCTCTGTCAGAGAGAGGGAGAGAAAATTATCAGAATCCACATTCAAACTACAATATCTGACTTTCTGTTGGTCTGAGCTAATGACAATAAATTAGAAAGTTGTTCGGCTTGACGAGAACAATATACACGCAGAGTTTTGTAACTGTAGATAAAATTAACTAAGTTATAACACACTTTATGTGTCCTTTTTTAGTCATAAATTCATTTCCTCGCCACGGCCAAACCGTTCGAGATATCAAAAATCCGTTCGCAATTTAGCATCCTCAATGTCTTGACTTCACGCTAACCGAGTTTCGTGGTGTTTGGATTAATTCTCTAGGAGAAGTATATCAAAAATAAAATCATGCATTTTCCAAACAACCCATAATAGCTGACTTCCTGTTGAGCTGTCGTAAAACTTAGAGCACGAAAGTTGTTCAGCCCGATGAGATCTATAAGTGTACCGAGTTTCATATTATTACAAGCAAGCATGTTTGATATATGGACAAGTGTTCCAATCCCGTTCCAGGGGGCGCTGTCGAGCCCCCCTGCCACGCCCGGGTACCATCTTCAGCCCGGCCCTGATGGCCGCGGGTTCTGACCCGTGTGCAAAGTTTCAAGAGTTTTCGAGCACGTTAAGGGCCCCAAAACCTTGAAAAACTAAAATAAAAGCATTCTCACTCAGCAGACAAACCCCCCTCCCCTCAAACACACGGAGAGACGTAGGGTCAGAGAGAGTGGAAGAGAAAATTCTCCAAAACATCCACATTCAAACCAAAATATCTGACTTCCTGTTGGTCTGAGCTAATAAGTGTAAATTAGAAAGTTGTCCAGCTCGATATGAACATTATACATACTGAGTTTTAAGATTGTAGATAAAAGTATAGACCTAACTCCCCTTCTTTTGTCAAAAGGTGGCGCTAGTGAGCCCCGGCACCACGCCCGTTTCTGAAACTTTGCACATGTCTACTGGCTAATAAATGTGATGTGTCTATCGAGTTTCATGCAATTTCAAGTATGCTAAGAGTCTCAAAAGCATAAAAAAAGAATCTTAAAGTTTGATGCGTTACCACGGCAACAGTATCTAAGATATCAATAATCCTTTCACAGGTCTAAATCTGCCGTGTGTTTACATTAAACACATAAAGTTTGAAGCAAATCGGGTAAAAATAAGAGGGTGATTTCAAAGCATTTTGAAAGTGACACACTTCCTGCTGCCAGTTGGTGGCGCTATAACTTTGACTCACAATAGTCACATCCATGTGATCGGCCTCTTACAGCGAACACACTGCTGAAGTTTCATCAAGATCAGTCAATGTATGCAGAAGTTATAACACACTTCCTGTTTCCATTATTCGCCATAATTTCGTTTCCTCGCCACGGCCAAACCGTTCGAGATATCAAAAATCCCCTGGCAATTTTTCATCCTCAATGTCTTGACTTCATGCACACCGAGTTTGGTGACGATCGGGTGAATTCCCTAGGAGGAGTATATCAAATTCCTGAACATGAGTTTCCAAACAACCCATAATAGCCGACTTCCTGTTGGGCTGGCGTAAAAAGTAAGAGTGCAAAGGATATATGAAACGATGAGATCTATATGTGTACCGATTTTCAGATTAATTCATGCAAGCGTGTTTGATATACGGACATGTTTTCAAATCCCGTTCCAGGGGGCGCTGTCGAGCCCCCCTGCCACGCCCGGGTACCATCTTCAGCCCGGCCCTGATGGCCGTGGGTTCTGACCCGTGTGCAAAGTTTCAAGAGTTTTCGAGCACGTTAAGGGCCCCAAAAGTGCCCAAAAGGTAGTAAAATAATAATAATAATAAT